>JAGKQL010004132.1:0-15458 GCA_018398635.1 Cyprinodon brontotheroides
AATTTTCAATCAATACATCAAAATCAATAGACCGACATCACTAGATAGGTGAGTCTATCTTTCTAGAAAGTTGCTTTTCAGCCTCTTAACAAAAATGAGAACACACACACAAAGCACCCCACCACCCCACACACACACACACACACATACACACACACAGACACCACATGATACGACCGACCTGTGGCGTACACAGGCAACAGAGAGTGCGTAGCAGAATTCCATTTCACCTCAGTGATCTGTTTTTCTCAGCGTATTTCTGGTTGCTACTAGTTACCAGACACTCAACTTGTTTGTTGGTGGTGGGGCTTAAAAGAAAAAGGCCCTAGCGTCTTCACCCCAGTGTATCAGCGTCTTTTTCCTTGAGGAGCTCCGCTCTGGGAAGCCTATAAGAAATGTCATACACTGGGGAAAATAGCCCACACGCCTCCCCGCTTAGGCTTTCACAGCCGGGATATTACTTGGAAGAAGAATTGTACCATAAAACCACATAAGCGTTTAATCTCCGTTAAAAAAGTACACCGCCGTTAAAATGGCTCACAGCGTTAACGCTTAGCGATGTGTCGCCCGTAATAATTTTGACAGCACTAATATATATATATATATATATATATATATATATATTATAGGAGTTCTTTATAAGGATTATTGAAAATGCATTTCTCATTGGTTATTTTTCATGAAATTATCATTATTTTGTTACCCTTCCCCAATGAGTCACTATTCTCCAACCAAAAGGTGTATTTTTATAGATATCTGAGAGCGGGATGATACTGCTAAATCTTCAATTATTTTAAGCCTTTACACATCTTTACCAGGAGCACCAAAAGGAGTGGTGTAAGGATCATTAATCTCTCCCAGTGGTTTCTCTCTCCTGATTATTCCCTTCGGAGCTCTTCATCCCTCATCAGTTGCTATAATTAACATCCATCATGAGATGCAGAGAGATTTGACTGAAGCCTTTTAAGAGATTTCATGGGAGAAAAAAAAAACAGAATAGAAAAAGAAACACTCACCATGAGTTTTAGTTCTGCAGTCCCGCTCAGTTTTAAATATAGTATATGTTAAAAATCATGGTTCAAGAAGCCAAAAGACCCCTTTCATTCATAAAAACCAAAGATGAGAACCTTGCTCTCTTATACTAAAAAACATACTCTCCACAACTGTGCCTTTAGATTCTATCCATAGCATTAACCCTACCAGTGACAAAAGGTAGCCTTACAGTTTCCATCCATGAACAAATGTGCCAAGAGCATGGCCACCAACTTGCTCTATTTGATCTGTCCAGACCGTTAGTCCATCAGCAGGTCTAAAAGAGATTTTAAATAATTTGATGAAATAACAATAGGCAACTTTCAGGAGGTTGATTACAACTCACAGTCCGGAAAAGAGATCGGCTCGAGCGGTCTGTGGGAATGAGGCTGAGATTTAGATGTACACTGAGAGTGGGGAAACATGAAGGAAAAAGCCAAAGGCTTACCGCCGAGCACTGCGACCAAACCGGGTGGGATGGAGTGGAGGAAAGGAGCTCCGAGATAGTTACAGGTGACTGAGCGGCTGAAGGGCGGGCAGGAGGAGTCCGAGATGAGGGGATCCAAACGATGCTGGAGTGGTGGTGATCCGGTGGCTGATGGAAGAACCAGAGCGTCCAGTGTGGTCTCTCAGCCCAGCTTGGTAACACCAAGTGGGCAAGAGAGTTCGGATCCAGAGCTATCGGAACCGAGGAAATTGACTTGGGTCATCAGGAAGAGGAATACAGAACTTGAGATGACTTGGGAGACATTGGACAGAAGGATTTAATGATGGAAAAAGGTAAGCTGCCAGTAAACAGAGTCCTCTAAGCGTACCACACAAGTTTACACTCAGCTGTCAGGATGGTGTTCTTATAGTGCAGCTGCACACACGAACGAGCTGCAGGTGTGTACCACGCCCACCAACCAACTCAGCTCACCTGTTAAGAGAGCAGAGAAGGCAGAATGCAGCACAGTGCTGCCTGCTGAATCTTGACACCAATAGTCCTAAAGTGGACAAGGTTTTAGTTTAACCTGGTTTAATTCTGTGAAATAATGTTTTTCAAGGAACTTTTACCTATCCGATTATGAATCAGTAAAAAAATAATCAACAGATCAATTGATTTACAAAATAATCATTAGCTCATCTTTCTCTGCTTAAATGTCACTTTTTATTCAGAGTATTGATGCATTTTGATCTTCTTCACCTCTGAGGAATTTTTCCATTGCTATGTCCGAACTTCACATTATTTTCAAAGTACGAAAGTTCCAAATGACAATTCTTAGGATTTGCTGCCACGCTGCATAGTGTTAAGGAAAGACAGTCACACGCTACAGGCAGATAACCTGTATAGAACTGAGCAGCACAAAAAAAATTTATATTTTACAAACTGCAGGTTCTCCGCTGCTTCACTCTCATCTATTATGTGATATCTCATCTATTATGTAAAATCTACATATTAGACTGAGCTTGTTTAACCAAAATATCTCTACTGAGCAACCCAGCAATATAAAGTTCCTCCTTCACAAAAATAAAATATGCTGAAGCTTCCCTGCATGCAGCACTTGACAATGTTTGGACCCTTTGAGAGACATATGATAAGCTTAGGTTTGATTTGATTCACAGATAAAAGATTTTGTATAACTGGAAGGACAAATTCCTTTCAGCAGTTTCAACCAGGAGTAGTCAGAGTCATTTAAATCAGTCTTTGAATCTAAAGCAGCTTATATTTTTACTATTTTATCTACAGTATTTGTTGAATCAGATGCAGAATTTCTGTGTGTTGCTTTATGTATTTTGCTACTTATTATAAAACAAAACCTTGAAGTTTGACTGGATATTGCGTATTACAGATAATCTATTGATTTACAGGCTAAGAAATAAGTTAAAAATAAGAGTTCTCACATTAATGTGATCTTCTTTGATTTTCTAAAGACAATATGGCAAGTGTTGTAGTACAAGAAAAAACGTATATGTACATTTTTCCTGTGTGTTAGAACCTGAACACCTCTATAGATATGACTCCACATTATGTCACCTTCTCTAGAGATTAAATTAACCTAATTAGGGCCTCTAATTAGCAATGATTACCTTTTTACACTATGCATTTTTTAATAGGGTAAGAGCTTTTCAAATCTGAAAAATTTACACAAACAAAGAAGGCAATTAGAAGAATTTTATTGATACAATATTCCAATCTTTGGTGCTCATACCTCAGCGGGTACATCAGAGCTTAAATTCACTTTGAATATAGGCATGAGCTGATGAATGAGAATGAGAATGACAACCCTCTGGGCCTGGAACTGGTGGAGAAACGGAGATAGAATTGAGATGGATGGCAGCTGGAAAGAGACACAGGTTCAAATGAACCTCCACGTTGAGCGAGCATTGAGCAGCAGAGGAGAGAGAAAAAACTCCCCTTTGGTAAGAAATCTAAGTCAGAACCAGGCTCAACATGGCTTCTGCCAGACCGGCTGGGGATGCCTCGTCAATGCAGTAAAACCAGAGGAATCATCTCATGGAATGACAGCGGCAGCAGCAGAGAGAAGAAGGGGACAGTTGGAACTTGTGGAAAAGAGGATGGAGGAGGGCTGAATCAAGGACATCCGAGTCTGAATCCGACATTGTGAGTCAACTTAGCGGGGTTTGGCCGCTAAATATTGCATGACTTGTCAGGTCTCACACCAGTGCTATTACTGGTTCTGCAAACAGCCCCTTCTTGAGGCTTGGACTCTGGAGAAAGGCAACAAAAGTTGGTATTATGAAATTATCATATATGAGAAGCTACTTATTCAGTTAATCCAACCTGTCAAAAAGACTAAAACTAGAAATGATTAAGATAAAGGGTTTAGCCCTTTTTTAAAGCCTCTCAGGCCCTGAAACATGGAGCAAAGCCCTGAGATATTTTAGGAGGGCATTTTACTGTCATAATGCACCTGCACAGAAAGCCCAGGCTACCAGAGAGGTACATCTGGTCCTTGCGTTTTGGAGTTGTGATTAAGTTTTTAAAATTATATATATAGGCAGATATTTTATTGAATGTTTGCAGAGACAGGGAGCCAATAGAGGATACTGAGGACTGGAGTAAAAGTTATTCAGTTTTTTTTAGTATATTTTAGAATATCAGACAAAGTTCTAAATGGACTGCTTGCCTTTTATGCATTTTAATCTATACCGATTGCAGATATGTTAAAACAAAGCAAACCTCAGGGCCTGTATTGAATAATGTTTGACAAGAATTTAAGGTAGCTGTTAATGGCATTTTTCAGAAAAAATATTAGCATTCCTGTAACTCTAACACATTTGTTAGATTTTACCTTTTGAGAGGTAAGGGTATTCACAAGATACCCTATAGTGTCTTAAGAGAGGGTTGTAATGTGTGAGAATTAGTAATGAGGGCTTTTGGTGAGAAGGTTGTTTGGGCTAAAGGTTGTTTATTTATTTACAGGAGCTTTTGGTGAGCCAGAAAAGGTTGTTTGGGCCATAAACTTTTAAAAGAATCTGTTTATTTGAACTTTCATTCCCTTATTTATTTATTTTTAGCCAGAACATCATTGAAGGAAGGGACAAAAGCTGTTTGGCTTATTCACCCTCTAAATATTGGAATATATGAGCTCATAAAACTTTAACAATCATACAATTATCAATATGGAGATAAGATGAACTTATCATTCCCTAAAGATGCATCTCTAACAATGTAATTTAATTAAGCATAAAAACACACACAAGATGGAAAGATATCTAAGAATCATTAAAATTGTTAGCTATCAATATACATATGGTATATATATATATATATGTTGCTATATATATATTGATATTGATAATCAAACTAATGCTTTACAAAATATAAACCAAGAATTTACAGTAATTTAACATTACTTTGGCCATTACGACTCTCTGTAACCAAAATGGTACCTCCAGAGAAAATTTAAGTGAGAAAATTGCTTTTTTTTGGGTGAGCTCTTTGTTTAAACTATAAAATGCCTACAAGGGCACATTTTGGACAGAGTAAAATGTTGGTTCTTCTCCTTGATTTTTGTCAGTCATGGAAGGGTTCTATTTTTAGTCCACCTAGCTTTCAACACATTTCCAACAATCAGGGACTAACCTAAAATCAATTGCTTAGTATTTCTGCTTGTGTAACTTTTTATCTATTGTGTAAGAGGGCAAAATATGATAGTAAATGAACCACTGCAAGATGTTACTTTTAGTCAGGCTATTTCCACATAGGCACTTTATAGGCTTGGGCTTTAAGCAAAAAGGGCAAATTGATCTGCTCGGTAACTCGCTTTAATTCTCTCCTTTGTACCCCGATACCAGATTGCTGGACTTTTTGACAAATCAAACTACTTCAGAGAAGCAGACAATCACACTGAAAAGTTTACAGATTAGAACACACTAATATCAGCTGGCGAGTAAACATTACTATAAGTAAATCAAATGAATGATAAGGATATAAATATTATAAATCATATAAAGTATGATTTAAAGCATATTAATCCAGTGGGGTAACTAGATTCTGTCATAATCTTGGCACAGATGACTGGCTTAATAGTTAATTCGATTCACCTGCCTAGCCCCGCCCAGTTTCTTATTACTGTTCATCTCATCCACCTGCACCTGCTTCTATTTAAGCTGCTTGCCCCCAGTCGTCAGTGCCAGATTATTCGAGCCGTTGGTGAGAGTTCTCTACCGTACCCTGTGTGTTGTTCTTATTGATTGATCCTGACTAGTTTCTGCCCCTGGACCCCTGACCCTGCCTGCCCCAGTTCTGATCTGTTTGCCTGACCTGTCTTCAGACTTCTGCTGGATTCTACCTGCTTACGATCCTGGATCAATCTCCTGACCCCAACTTGGATTGTCCTTTGGTATTTCATCGTATCTCTGATATTCCGGTATAGACTTCTGTTTACGTCATTGACACCGGCTTTGACCTCGCCTTCTGGAAACTCCTGCTTTCCCTCGTCTGCCCTTTTCTGCTTGTTAGCTAGTCAGCAGCCTTCTTAATTGATTGATTGATTGATTGACTTTATTGATCTCATAGTGGAGAAATGTACTTGTTGCATCACTTCAAATAGTCTAAAGAAAGGAAAAAATTGCCAAAGGAAGAAAAAGGTGCATGGGATATATATACAGTATATACCGAACAGTGTTCAGCTCCTGGAACTCTCTGGGCAGCACCCACCGCGTGCTATGGGAAATCATGCGGCTAGATTCGCTATTTTAAACCCCATTAGTCTGTCTACCTAAAATTCTGGGTCAAAAGTACTGAGTTCTGACAGATTCTGCAAAGTTTCATCATCTTGACACACATTTTCCAATCCAGTCTAAATTCTTTTATCAGTCAATTTCTCTACATTGTCTGAAGGAGTTAATTTTTGTGTTTATTTATGTTTTGTTGGTATCTAATCAAGTAAGCAACCTACAGTTCTAGGACAACCAAGAAATAAGATGACCGCTACGTAATTTTCTTACTCAGATGCCCATCATGGCAGAGATGGGGACTCGAGTTTGTGACTCGTATCTAAAGTCGCACTTAAGTCGCATATTTAATGACTTCAGACAGCTCCACTTATGACTTGCATTTTAAGGACTTCAGACTCCACTGAGACCTCAGTGATTTCCTACTTGTGAACAATGATTTTATTCCAGTGTAAAAAACACAACTAAAGTGTTTTTTTGTTTTACTAACCTGACTAGATCGCCGACTGCTTTAACCGCACACAGAAAGAGGTAAAAAAAAAAAAAACCTCAAAGACCCAAACCGTGAAAGCACCCAAGTTCAAGTGTTTTATTTATACAAAAGCCACAGCAAAAGTGGTATAATAAAACAGTCCTTTTCTTCCTCCTGATAAAACCAAAAATCAAGAGAGTTTTCCTGCAAACTCAGAGGCTGGCCGGCCCCGCCGCCATGCCGCTGTTCTGGTGCTGAAGTGATCAGCCTGGAGCACCCACCTGCTGATCCACAGCTGACTCTGGGCGCCCTCCCTAAAAGCACTGTTCCACCTCCCTGGCGGGCCAAACCCCTTTCCAGACCTGGGATCCAGCGAAAGAGAAGCAAGGAGTAACCGCCAGAAACCGCCGCCAAGATCCAGATCACGCATCCACGCCAAAACCCCGTCGGAAGATATATGCCTGTCACCTGCAGATTCCAGTTTCTCCTTCTCATTTCCTTCAGACCTCCTTTTTTATGTCGGCTTTAATCAGCCTCTTGCTCTCACACCTGAAAGCAGCGCAATTACTACAATTCATTTGCATTCCGGCCTCAGATAACTTATTTCCAGTCCAGTAAGCAAGATGGATGTCACAAGTGAAAAACAAACCAAAAACAAACCCAACACAAAAAAATTCAAAAGTCTAAAAATAAAGGAAAAAACAATCAAATAAAAAGAAACATCAAAACATGCTCAAGAAGAAAAATACAAAGAAAAAAATCATATCTGCTTCTCCAAACATACTATACTAAAATGAAAGAAAACCATAAACTATATTTTTCCCCTGTGCAACACACTGACGCCAATGACGCAACAGCATCGTAGGACGGCAGGATTGTGATTGCTTTTTTCCACAGTCCTCATTTTCAATAGAAAGAGCAGACATTTACTACAAAACTAGAAAAAGTTGTAACCACAAATGTCAGGTAAATACTGTAAGAAAATGCAAAATTTTATCTGGATAAATTGCAGCAGGCTGTTTTAATTGTATTTTTCATTTAGCAGTTCAAGATAATGATAATTCCATAGATATAATAGCTTGGAGTTCTGACATTATAACCGTCTCAGTGACATCAGATGAAAACACAAGGAGAAACAAGCAAGCATAAAAAATATTATCAGTCACTTTCTCTACAATGTCTCAAGTGATTAGAATTTTTGTGCGACACTTATTATCATGTACTTCTCAAGACTTGAGACTTGATTTGGACTAATCAAGTAAGCAACCTACAGTTCTAGGACAACCAAGAAATAAGATGACCGCTACGTAATTTTCTTACTCAGATGCCCATCATGTAACATCCACTAATTCTGACTCTATCTAAAGTTAGCTAGCTCATTTCTAGCTTCTCTCAGCTCTAATAAAATTTCCAGTTGACTCAATCCGTTTAGTATCAGAGTGTTTGCAAAGGGTGTGCCTTCCATATTGCTGGGTGACTTGACAAAATATACTTCAGTAGCTGCTCTGGCATTGTTGGATTTCTTGCCCTTTCTGTGTGCTGGTTCTCCTCTTGCATCTTCCATCTTAAGCCATAACCTACTTTCCATTCAACTGGCATGCAGTTAGTACACTTCATATTCCTGCAAGCTGTAGAGGTGGATTTTGTAAATATTTCTATAAATCTGACAGAAATCAGCCTGTGATAGAGCCACGAGGTCAAGGCTCTGCAGACCTCCATGACTGGAGTCAGCAGATGCTCGCTGTAAGCAACTTCATCTTCTTTGATAACCACAAAATGTACCTCACTCCCCAAAAAACAGGAACATAATAACAACAAATTGGAGAGAGACCACAAGGCAATATACAAAGATGGAGCCCAAACACTTGTTCCCAATTGCAGAATAATGAGCAGGAAGTGCAGCTCCTTAGATGCTGCGCCTCTGCGAGTCTCATAGAAGCTGCTGCCAAACATATTTCCAAGACCACAGCTATTAGCACTGTTCAGTTGCACGCAATTTACATGGTGCTCCCTGGGGAAATTAACTATGTAGTGACAACACACAAGATCAACAATTCTGAGAGGAATTCAGGCCGTTGCTCTGCAGAAAGGAATAGTGTATATACAGACACAGCTAAGTGTATTTATATGATTTTATTTGTACAACTGTCTGATTTCTTCTATGAGGTCAAACTGTGATCGTTCCTGTTTACATGTTACACTGGAAGATATTTAGGGAGAAATTAATATAGAAATTATTTAGACTAATACTACATCTATGTGATTGTGGTAAGCTCAGGTCTTTCATAGACATTAGAAGACATAACACACAGGAGAATCTTTTTTTATTCTCCCCAGTCGCTCTCTGTGTCTTTTTTTTATCAGAAAGAGCTTTTGCAATCACATTTTCCAGGTAGATCTTAAAGATCTTTGTGCCAGAAGCTTTTAGTTATCCCCAGGACTCCACTGGTGACTGGGGAAGACAGTTTTTTCATTGGCTGCTCCTAGACTCAGGATCAGTCTCCCTCTTTCTGTGTGATGACTGCTTTAAATGACATCAAAACTATGCTTTCTTTTAAAACTATTCTTTAAAAACAAGCTTTTGATTCTAGAGCGTACAACCATAAGGCCAGCCGTTGTTTTTTCTTTACTTTGAATTGCTGTTGTCATTTCTTATACTATCAGTCTTGCATTTTATTTATCATGTTTGGATCCTTATGAAAATTTAAATCAACTGTTTTTTTAAGCTCTTCATAAAAAAATGATGATGATGTTGATTGATGAAGCTGAGACTTCCAGCCCAAATGAAGGGAACATGGGAAAAACATGTTTCAGGAGAATGATTTTTAATTGCGTACATGATCTATTCTATTTACTAAACCTATTTAAAGTCACCACTTTGTTAACTAAAATTTGGTGTAAAATTTGGACAATTGTTCAGATGTACTTTTCATTTACCTTTTATGTTCGTATAAAAATCCTTTGTTATAAATTGATGACTTTTTTAATTTTAGGGGAACAAATATTTAGAGGTAATATATGTTATCCCTAAAATTCTCAGCAGACTCCTTTCTGTGTGCATTAAGCTGTTCTCAGTTTCTCCATAGGTACCCCAAGAAGACTAGCGGTTATTAATTTGGAACTTAGAGGGGATTACTAATAAGAAAAAATACAGTAAAAAAAGGCTTGTCTTTTCCTGTGGAAATGTTGGCCTTAGATGGGGAAGTACAGTGCTTACTGTTCATATAGAGGTTCCATGTGCAAATCCCAGCCTGGACCTTTCTATACTGAGTTACTATGTTCTCACTATGTATGCATGGATAACTTCTTGGTGATATTGGGTTCTTTCAAGTACCAAAAGAAAAATAAATGTATGCTAGGTTAATTAGCCAATCTAAATGGATTTTTTTAACTCTGTCCAATTTGTTTTATGTCCTGTCTGTCATTACTTCCCTATGATGGATGCATTCATTATCACCCTATGATGGACTCAGACACCTTTTCCATGACCCCTCCAGTCATGACACTGTAATTTCGTCCTTGTGTTGAACATCATACTTACACCTTTCAATTCAAAAGGACAAAATGACCTCTTTCTGACTGATACATCCCCTTGGCATCATGTGCAATGATTAGGAGAATAACATTTAATCCACTTACCAGTGGTGTTAATGCTATGTGTACAGGAAATATTTCAAAGCAGAGCATCAAGTAGAGCAAAACTGAAATGGGAGAAGGGATTCTAATATTGATATAAGCATGTTGAACTCCTGGTAATACCAAAAATTTTTTTTCTCCATAAATGGTTGGACAGCATGAAACGCAAGGTCTATAGGTGATCTATCTAGGCTTGTGTGAGGGTTACGTTCTATCATAAACAAGTCAGAAAAACCTACAATCAGCTGATAAGATTTCGATCCTTTAAATCTTTACTGTGGGTCAAGCAGCCATTCAATAGGAAACAGGCTACTGCAACATCACTGGTCGCTGACAGTTTCTCACTTTTTATAGCCCAGATTATGACCCCTAAGTAGATCAAAGTCTGTAGCAGATTTCATTTTGACTCATAGCAGCAATGATCGTCCTCCAGCCTGAACAAATCTCTCAGGATAAAGTGTGAGATTTGTTCATCTTCATTCTGGAGGAAGTGTTACAGGAAGACGCCGAATAGCAGAGAGGATGATTGACAGCACAGGACTAATACCTCCTGACAGCAGGGATGCTGCCTGAGGAAAACATAGAACATTACACAAGAAATGCGGCTTGCTTTAATCCCCTTTTAAAAGGATTCATCTCACACAGAGTGGACAGCAAAGTGACACTTAGCAAGTTTTCAAGAGATGAGACAAGAACCTGCTGTGACCAGCCGTGTGTCAGTTTTTGGGTGTGTTTAGGTCCGAATACACAAACTGTTGCACAGATCCACTGTTCAAAAAACAGATATGGAAATGTGGATGTCAAATGTTTGCATTTTTGGCAAGTCTGGAGATAATTTTAACAAAAAGTATGTATGAAAGGAAGGCACCTCTACCACAAAAATCTCTTTGAAATGCAGCTGGAGTTTCTAATATTGTGGTTAATGTATTTATCTTCTCTTTTCAATGATACATACATGCAATTAACTCCATCAGCTTGTTTCCCTTTGGCACATTGGAATGATTCATATCAATAAACTGCTTTACTATCAAAGATAATCTGAGATTAAAAAGCAGTATTTATTTATTTTTTTTTTTCAGAGAAAGCTACCCAAAGCTAAAGCTTTGCAATCTTTGGCAGCAAAAACCACTATCAAATAGTAGTGATTACTGGCAACGAATCTTTTAAACACCTGAGTAGGAATCTTGGCCCTCTCTTATTGAGATATAACAGTTTTAATTTAGCTATGCTGGGGTTTTAAATCATAAACTGCCTTTCAAAGGCTGTGCTACTACATCTTAATTGGATTAAAATCCAGTCCATCACCATTGATCTACCAAGGATACCTAGGTTGGCCTTCTATATATTCATCCAATAAAAAAATAAAATTAAAATGTGTGAACCCAAAAACATTGACCTTGCATCACTTTACACAGTAGTTAAGCAGCTACATTCAAAGAATACTCAGAATCTGTGCCAGATAATAGATATTTTAATCTCCTATTTAACCACTTGCACAGGGTCAGTTATCATAAGGATTGATGGTTTCGGTTTGGATTAGGTTATCTGCTGAATACAATAAAATCTGAAAATGTGAATACTTTCCTGCTTCTTACTAGAGTTCATCAAGCCAAAATTGCTTTGTAAACTTACATTCTGTTGAAGCAATTTTAAAGTGTTTTGCCAAGTAATACTACATAACAAACACCACTCTGCTGTTGATGCTCAGGGAGCGCTGCAGCATCACTGTAACCCACAGCCAGCCATAGAATCAACACTCTGCTGTTGATGCTCAGGGAGCGCTGCAGCATCACTGTAACCCACAGCCAGCCATAGAATCAACACTCTGCTGTTGATGCTCAGGGAGCGCTGCAGCATCACTGTAACCCACAGCCAGCCATAGAATCAACACTCTGCTGTTGATGCTCAGGGAGCGCTGCAGCATCACTGTAACCCACAGCCAGCCATAGAATCAACACTCTGCTGTTGATGCTCAGGGAGCGCTGCAGCATCACTGTAACCCACAGCCAGCCATAGAATCAACACTCTGCTGTTGATGCTCAGGGAGCGCTGCAGCATCACTGTAACCCACAGCCAGCCATAGAATCAACACTCTGCTGTTGATGCTCAGGGAGCGCTGCAGCATCACTGTAACCCACAGCCAGCCATAGAATCAACACTCTGCTGTTGATGCTCAGGGAGCGCTGCAGCATCACTGTAACCCACAGCCAGCCATAGAATCAACACTCTGCTGTTGATGCTCAGGGAGCGCTGCAGCATCACTGTAACCCACAGCCAGCCATAGAATCAACACTCTGCTGTTGATGCTCAGGGAGCGCTGCAGCATCACTGTAACCCACAGCCAGCCATAGAATCAACACTCTGCTGTTGATGCTCAGGGAGCGCTGCAGCATCACTGTAACCCACAGCCAGCCATAGAATCAACACTCTGCTGTTGATGCTCAGGGAGCGCTGCAGCATCACTGTAACCCACAGCCAGCCATAGAATCAACACTCTGCTGTTGATGCTCAGGGAGCGCTGCAGCATCACTGTAACCCACAGCCAGCCATAGAATCAACACTCTGCTGTTGATGCTCAGGGAGCGCTGCAGCATCACTGTAACCCACAGCCAGCCATAGAATCAACACTCTGCTGTTGATGCTCAGGGAGCGCTGCAGCATCACTGTAACCCACAGCCAGCCATAGAATCAACACTCTGCTGTTGATGCTCAGGGAGCGCTGCAGCATCACTGTAACCCACAGCCAGAGCCATAGAATCAACACTCTGCTGTTGATGCTCAGGGAGCGCTGCAGCATCACTGTAACCCACAGCCAGCCATAGAATCAACACTCTGCTGTTGATGCTCAGGGAGCGCTGCAGCATCACTGTAACCCACAGCCAGCCATAGAATCAACACTCTGCTGTTGATGCTCAGGGAGCGCTGCAGCATCACTGTAACCCACAGCCAGCCATAGAATCAACACTCTGCTGTTGATGCTCAGGGAGCGCTGCAGCATCACTGTAACCCACAGCCAGCCATAGAATCAACACTCTGCTGTTGATGCTCAGGGAGCGCTGCAGCATCACTGTAACCCACAGCCAGAGCCATAGAATCAACACTCTGCTGTTGATGCTCAGGGAGCGCTGCAGCATCACTGTAACCCACAGCCAGCCATAGAATCAACACTCTGCTGTTGATGCTCAGGGAGCGCTGCAGCATCACTGTAACCCACAGCCAGCCATAGAATCAACACTCTGCTGTTGATGCTCAGGGAGCGCTGCAGCATCACTGTAACCCACAGCCAGCCATAGAATCAACACTCTGCTGTTGATGCTCAGGGAGCGCTGCAGCATCACTGTAACCCACAGCCAGCCATAGAATCAACACTCTGCTGTTGATGCTCAGGGAGCGCTGCAGCATCACTGTAACCCACAGCCAGAGCCATAGAATCAACACTCTGCTGTTGATGCTCAGGGAGCGCTGCAGCATCACTGTAACCCACAGCCAGAGCCATAGAATCAACACTCTGCTGTTGATGCTCAGGGAGCGCTGCAGCATCACTGTAACCCACAGCCAGCCATAGAATCAACACTCTGCTGTTGATGCTCAGGGAGCGCTGCAGCATCACTGTAACCCACAGCCAGCCATAGAATCAACACTCTGCTGTTGATGCTCAGGGAGCGCTGCAGCATCACTGTAACCCACAGCCAGCCATAGAATCAACACTCTGCTGTTGATGCTCAGGGAGCGCTGCAGCATCACTGTAACCCACAGCCAGCCATAGAATCAACACTCTGCTGTTGATGCTCAGGGAGCGCTGCAGCATCACTGTAACCCACAGCGCTGCAGCCATAGAATCAACACTCTGCTGTTGATGCTCAGGGAGCGCTGCAGCATCACTGTAACCCACAGCCAGCCATAGAATCAACACTCTGCTGTTGATGCTCAGGGAGCGCTGCAGCATCACTGTAACCCACAGCCAGCCATAGAATCAACACTCTGCTGTTGATGCTCAGGGAGCGCTGCAGCATCACTGTAACCCACAGCCAGCCATAGAATCAACACTCTGCTGTTGATGCTCAGGGAGCGCTGCAGCATCACTGTAACCCACAGCCAGAGCCATAGAATCAACACTCTGCTGTTGATGCTCAGGGAGCGCTGCAGCATCACTGTAACCCACAGCCAGCCATAGAATCAACACTCTGCTGTTGATGCTCAGGGAGCGCTGCAGCATCACTGTAACCCACAGCCAGCCATAGAATCAACACTCTGCTGTTGATGCTCAGGGAGCGCTGCAGCATCACTGTAACCCACAGCCAGCCATAGAATCAACACTCTGCTGTTGATGCTCAGGGAGCGCTGCAGCATCACTGTAACCCACAGCCAGAGCCATAGAATCAACACTCTGCTGTTGATGCTCAGGGAGCGCTGCAGCATCACTGTAACCCACAGCCAGAGCCATAGAATCAACACTCTGCTGTTGATGCTCAGGGAGCGCTGCAGCATCACTGTAACCCACAGCCAGCCATAGAATCAACACTCTGCTGTTGATGCTCAGGGAGCGCTGCAGCATCACTGTAACCCACAGCCAGCCATAGAATCAACACTCTGCTGTTGATGCTCAGGGAGCGCTGCAGCATCACTGTAACCCACAGCCAGCCATAGAATCAACACTCTGCTGTTGATGCTCAGGGAGCGCTGCAGCATCACTGTAACCCACAGCCAGCCATAGAATCAACACTCTGCTGTTGATGCTCAGGGAGCGCTGCAGCATCACTGTAACCCACAGCCAGCCATAGAATCAACACTCTGCTGTTGATGCTCAGGGAGCGCTGCAGCATCACTGTAACCCACAGCCAGAGCCATAGAATCAACACTCTGCTGTTGATGCTCAGGGAGCGCTGCAGCATCACTGTAACCCACAGCCAGAGCCATAGAATCAACACTCTGCTGTTGATGCTCAGGGAGCGCTGCAGCATCACTGTAACCCACAGCCAGCCATAGAATCAACACTCTGCTGTTGATGCTCAGGGAGCGCTGCAGCATCACTGTAACCCACAGCCAGAGCCATAGAATCAACACTCTGCTGTTGATGCTCAGGGAGCGCTGCAGCATCACTGTAACCCACAGCCAGCCATAGAATCAACACTCT
>JAGKQL010004133.1:0-15341 GCA_018398635.1 Cyprinodon brontotheroides
ATGATTTATGACCCACCCTCCCCCCACAAATGATTTATGACCACCTCCCCACAAATGATTTATGACCCACCCCTCCCCACAAATGATTTATTACCCCTACCCCCCCAAATGATTTATGACCCACCCCTCCCCCACAAATGATTTATGACCTTACCCCTCCCCCCTTTCGGTCCCATCCCCCCAAAAATGATTTATGACCCCACCCCTCCCCCCTTCCGGTCCCATCCCCCATCCTTCTGGATCCCCAAGATTTATGACCTTACCCCTCCCAAAAGCTCTAATTTTTTTTTCATCTATTTCAAGATTCCGATATCGAGGATTTTCTTATGTCAGACCTTGATTTGGGTAAGACTTTTATTTATAAAGAATATTAAAAACGGGATGGAAAAAATAACAATTATTTTACTAAACTTTTTTTTTTTTTTTTATCCAGATACCATCACAGCGATTGAAAACACCTCAAATAACCGAGCAGAGAGAGAATTTCTTCCACAACCAAACAGTTTCCAACCAAATAATAATAGCAATCTGGCGGCCTACCAAAACGGTTGCCTACCTCCATATATTTCACGGGCCTTCCAGCCGCAGGCTGTACAGGGAGCGTTGCAGCCTAGGTCTCTTCAATCATCTCCTCTACCTAGCCCCAGCTCCGTCTGGCCGGTTCATTTTCCTCCTCCACGCCCCGTAAGCCACCCTGCGTCCCATACCACAGTGCATCCCACAGGTTCTCATCCCTTCAGGCAGCAGCAGCAGGTGGCTCTGTCTTCCATCCATGCGTCTCCTCAGCTCCCAGGCTCTCGCTCGACCAGCCACCAAAGTTCCAAGCAGCCGCTGACATCCATTACCCAGTCTCTTGGGCAAGCTGGGTCGGAGGGAGGTGCAGCCCAGGCGGGGAGCGCTCCACAGCCGCCTCGGTCTGATCTAGTCGGGCAGCTCGCCCATACTGAGCCGGTGGTCGAACAAATCGCAGAACCAGGGTCGGAGGGAGCTGCAGCCCCGGCGGGGAGTGATTTACAAGCGGATGGAGAAAGAGACAGTTGGGGTAAGCTTAAAAAATATTTTATCTTAGTCCCGTGTGATGAATATATAAAAAAGTAAATAAATTATTAACTTTTTTTCTCGCAGACACAGCCATTCTGAATGAAAGATCTGATCAGCCAGCTTGTAGTTCAACACCAACAGAAGCCGATGGTAAGAAAAAATAAATTAATTCTCAGTTTTAATATCATATAATCATATATATTTTTCTTTGTTAGACTCTCGGCCTTTCGGTATAGGGAGGGTATTGACTCTCCGCCGTTCTTACAAACGGAGAAAACAAAGATCTGATCAGCCAGCTGAAGCCGATGGTAAGAAAAATTAAAATAAATTAATTCTTAGTTTTATTATCATATAACCATATATATTTTTCTTTGTTTTTTTTTTTCTGTTAGACTCTCAGCCTCTCGCTAAAAGGAAGGTATTGAAAGTCCGGCGTTCTTACAAACGGAGAAAAGAAAGTAATGAAAGATCTGATCAGCCAGCTGAAGCCGATGGTAAGAAAAATTAAAATAAAATAATTCTTAGTTTTATTATCATATAATCATATATATATATTTTCTTTGTTTTTCTGTTAGACTCTAACCCTCTCGCTACAAGGAAGGCATTGAAAGTCCGGCGTTCTTCAAATCAGAGAAAAGAAAGTAAATAGCCTTTTTATTTATTTAGTTATTATTTTTTTTTTTAAAGGATTTTATTTTTAAGTCGGTCTTACTAAAGCGCGTTATTTTTTTTTTTTTTCCTCAGCAGGAAAACGAAGGAAGTGCTCCGCCAGAAACATACAGTCAGCCGGCGCTTCTGCTGCGCCGCTGATCCAACACACTGCGCAAGGGGAAGCCGCGGGAGTTGTACTCCAGGATATAGCGGAAGCCGGAAGTGGCGGCGAGGTTGTAGTCCACGAAACCGGAAGCGGTGGAGAAGATCGGGAAACCGGAAGTGACGGTGACGTTGTAGTCCAGGAACCCGATAATGGCGGAGAAATTGTAGTCCAGGATATACCGGAAGCAGGAAGTGGTGAAGAAGATCAAAAAATTGAAAATACGATTCAAGAAAGATCTGACCAGCCAACTTGTAGTTCAACACCCGAAACCAATGGTAAGAAAATAAAATAATAATAATAATAATTGTGAGATTTAATATCATATAATCATATTTATATATTTTTCACTCTCTTAGACTCACCCCTTCTCGCTATAACGAACAGACTGAGAAATGAAGGTAAATACTCTTTATTTATTTATTAAGTTTTTATTTTTTTATTTTTTTATTTTTTAATTCAATCTTAGTAATTGTTTTATTTATTTTTTCCTCAGTAAGAAATCGAATCGGCCAGTCCGGCATTCCCATCAGAGAAGAATCTAGACACCTGGCTTTTCACACATTGACGGCTGTGAGCGAGCTTCTGTCTGCAGCCGGCAACCAAGAAGAAGTTCCCGAGCGCCTGGTTATTCAGGCATTGGCAGCTGTCGGCGAGCTTCTGACTGCACCAGGCAACCAAGAAGACCCCAGCTTCCGTTTGTCCATCTTGGTGAATATGTGCTATATAATGAAGAACATTCTTGGATGAAAAAAAAAGTCTAGTGAATAAACATGTCTGACCCGCATTTATCTCAGTCAAACACATCTCCGAATGTTTCTCCTTCTAGTGAAAATCAAAATGCAGCACAACCAGATTCTTTAGATGAATTTGTCTCTGAAGCGGTTTTACAGAATTTGCGAAATATTGCCGATGATATAAGTCCGTTAATTGATGCCGGTTCGCCTTTAAATCCGACCTCTCCCTTAGAAGATACAACTCTTTCTCACAGTCCGCCTCCGCAGCAAGAAAATCATCTAGAACGCTTAATTAGCTTGGAGCAAGCTCTGAGCGAATTTTCCAGACATTCTCCTTCTAGTGAAAATCTTTTACCGTTAAACCATTCCCTTCCTTCTCAAAATGTTATTCAATCCGGTGGTGGGGGAGGAGTACAAACCCTAAACAGAGAAAATTTTAACAATGTGGAAATTAGGGAACGGCTTTCACTAAATCAGAATGGTTCAGAGGGAGATTTAGCAGAAATATTCCTCAGCATGATGAACGTTTTATCCAATCTGGCTGAAAGAATAAGACCGCTCGCATCTAGAAATGATGTCATACAACTTGAACTAGTAACCGATGGTGGGTCTCATCACACAAACTTTATCGTAAATGATGATGGGGAAAATATCATGGAGGAACTTGAAAAATTTATGGATACTTTGGTACAATCTAATTCCGCAATAACCGAAGAGGATAATGTGGAATTCATTCTCCAGCTGATTCGGAATCCTCACGGGGGTGGCAGACTAAAACTTGAAAAAATTGTAGACCAAGAATTAATAAAAAGAAAGAGAAGACATTTAATCGTGATTAACGATGACGGCGATCAACTTTGCTTTGCAAAAAATTTAGCCTGTTTAGCATATCCGAATCTCTCCCACATAGAGGTTTGTCATCAGGCTAGAGCGTGGCAAAGGCAGGCAGGACTTTCTGATCAAACACCAGTTTCCTTTTCAGATGTCAAAACGTTTGAAGAAATCTTAAACAGAAAGATTGTGATATATTATCGCTCAGTAAATGAAAGCCCTCTTTCTAAATTTGAGACAGATTTTTCAGACAGATCAAGACCCCTTTTCTTGTTTCTATTCAACCAACATTATTACGGGATCAAATCCTTAACAGGTTTTCTGGGTGCCAAATACGTATGCGATTATTGCTTTTCCCCTTTTGTAAAAAAAGACAGACATTCCTGTCGGGGTCATTGTCCCGTCTGCAACGATCCAGGCTGTACTCAGCATGAATCCTCACCAGTTTTTTGCCCCGACTGCAATTTGACATGTCGTAATCAGACCTGTTATGCGAAACATAAAATCAGAAAAGAAAGACCGTTAGCAAAAACACGGGCCAGTAATTGTGAGATACATAAATTTTGTCTAAAGTGTGGAAGAAAATATTATATTCCCATCTCTACTCCCGGCAAACCCCATGTATGTCTACCTCGAAAATGTCACATATGCGGACAGAAAATATCTCCAGATTTGGGTGAGGGAGAGCACCAGTGTTTCATTCAACCCTGTCAGAAAGATGAAAAACTAGAGGAGAAATTAGTTTTTTTTGACATTGAGACCTTTGTTAACGAGGAAAGCAAACATGTTCCTTTCCTCGTCTGTGCAAAAGATTCATCGGGAAAAGAATGGTCCTCCTTTGGTCTGAAATGCGTTCAAGATTTTATTCTCCACTTTCGAAGACCAAAGTTTTCCAAATTTGTCTTTTTGGCGCACAACGGTAGATCTTTTGACTATTATTTGGTTCTGAATGCCATGGTTCAGATGGGTATAAAACCTCGCATCATTATGCAAGGTTGTAAAATTCTCAGTTTTATCGACCCAGACTATGGTTTAAATTTTATAGATAGTCTTTCATTTCTACCTATGAAACTCAGTGCCATGCCGAAAGCTTTAGGCTTTAGCGATAAAAGTAAAGGTTTCTTTCCACACAAATTTTCATCCCAACAAAATTTGAAATACGTCGGCCCGCTACCCCCACCACACGCCTATGGGATAGAAAATATGTCACCGCCTGAAAAAGAAAAGTTTTTGAACTGGTACATAAACGCTTCTGCTTCCCCATTCTCTTTTGAAAAAGAGGCAATGTACTACTGTAAAAACGATGTTGAAATCCTTTCTCAAGGCTGCAAAAAATTTAGAGAGCAGTTCTTTAGCGATACCCATATAGATCCTTTTTCTCGCATTACAATCGCCTCGGCGTGCATGAAGACTTTTCAGGCAAATTTCCTGACTTCAAATACGCTGGCAATACCCGATCCGCTCGGGTATCGCGGACAGACAAAGCCGTACTCAAACGGGTCGATCGAATGGCTGGAATACTTGGCTTTTTCCAGAAACATCTTCATCCAACACGCCCTTAATTTAGGGGAGAAAAGAGTAGGGTCGTATTTTTTGGACGGTTACGCCGAAATAGGCGACGTCAAGTACGGTTTTGAATACTTTGGCTGTCTGTTCCACGGTTGCCCTTCCTGTTTTAACCCTTTGTCCATTTGTCCGTTAAGAGGCGCGAGCTACGAAGAAATCTTTGCAGCCACCCTCCAAAGAAAGCAGATTCTGGAATCGCTTCATGGTCTAAAACTTGAAGTCATTTGGGAGCATGAATGGGAAGAGAAAAAAAGAAACTGTGCCGCCATTAAAGAATTTGTTCAAAACAGTTCCCTGCCTGAGCCTCTGTTCCCCAGAGATGCTCTGTTTGGAGGCAGAACCAACGCCGTCACGTTGAAATATTCTGCCGCTCCAGATGAGATTGTGGCTTACCAAGACGTCATCTCGTTATATCCCTCCGTTATGAAAATGCACTACTTCCCTGTAGGGCATCCAAAGATCATTTACGACAACTTTGATGATCCCACAAACTATTTCGGGTTCGTCAAAGCTATCGTTTCCCCACCACGAGGTCTGCTCTTTCCAATTCTTCCCTTTAAGACCGAAAAAGGTAAATTGGTTTTCACTCTGTGCCGCACCTGCGCTCAGCTCAATAACCAGAAAGAACCTTGCAATCACAACGAAGAAGAAAGATCCCTAACGGGGACCTGGGTTTCTGTCGAGCTTAATAAAGCCTTAGAGCACGGGTATAGGGTTGAAAAGATCCTCGCTGTATGGCATTTTGAAAAACAAAGTAATGACATTTTTGACCGATATATAAATACTTTTCTAAAGTGCAAACAGGAATCATCAGGTTTTCCCGCCGACGTGCGCGATGAAGAGGGGAAACAGCGTTACATGGCAGATTTCCTGAAGAACGAAGGTATTCAACTAGAATATTCAAAAATTGAGACAAATCCGGCAAAAAGACAAGTGGCAAAGTTATGTCTCAACAGTCTTTGGGGAAAGTTTGCTCAGAAAAATGATCAGACCCAGACCACCATCTTATCAGAACCGCAGGAATTTTTTGAACTGTTGTTTTCAGGGAACAAACAAGTGAAATATTTTCACTTTCTAAATCCTGAAAACGTGCTTGTTCAATGGGAATGGACAAAAAAATCTATTAGTCCCCCAAACAGAACCAACAACGTCTTTATCGCGGCGTTCACTACGGCCTACGCTAGATTAAAACTGTTGAGTTACCTTCAAAAGCTGCAAGACAGAGTTTTGTATTTTGACACAGACAGTATAATCTACGTTACCAAAACGGGTCAGACTCTGCTGGAAACGGGGAATTATTTGGGGCAATTAAGCGATGAGTTAAACGGGGATAGCATAGAACATTTTGTGTCCACAGGTCCAAAGAGTTATGCTTATCAGACCCGTCAGAAAAAAGTGGTTTTGAAAGCAAAAGGCATAACACGAAACATGCGGGCTTCTGACAATGTCAATTTTGAGAGCATGAAGAGGCTGGTTGATGCTTTTCTCCAGGGTCAGGAGACTGCTTCTATAGGGATTCCTCAGCAAACCATTAGAAAAATGTCTTGTTTTACTGAGCCAAAAGAAGTTCATTTTGATTTTAGACTAAACTGTCCTTTTTCTGCAATCATTTCTGGCCCGTCTGGAGCGGGTAAAAGCTTTTTTGTCAAAATGTTGATGGATAATCTTGAAGATGTATTAAACTGTGTACCAGAAAATGTTGTCTGGATTTATACTTCATTTCAAAGTTTGTACGCTGATTTGCAAAGAAGAAATAAAAGAATCAAGTTTGTGAACGGTCTCCCATCTTCATTTCAAGACGAGGAATTATTTCCTCCGGATCAATCTCATCTGGTAATTCTAGACGACCTCATCTTTCAGGCTGGAGAAAGTGAACAGGTGGCCAAGATATTCACACAGTTTCGACACCACGCCAACATGAGCGTAATACTAATTACGCAAAATGTGTTTCAGCAAGGAAAGTTTAGTCGAACCATTAGCTTGAATGCTAACTATATGATTCTATTTAAAAGTCCGAGAGATAAACTCCAAATCAATATATTAGCCCGCCAAATTTTCCCATCCCAGAAGGATTTTTTCCTGGAGAGTTTTGAAGACGCTACCAGTCAGCCTTTTGGATATTTAATCGTAGATCTTACACCAAAGTGTCCAGATGAGTATAGACTGAGAACAGGATTACTTCCTCACCAGTGGCCCGTCATCTATCTCCCCAGATCAAAGTAAGGTGGTTCCTATCGATCATGTCCGCCCGTATAAAAAGAAACGCGCCTTTATTAAAGGCTCTGTACCACGCTACTCCTCAGAAACGTAAAGATATATTGGCACATTGCTCACCCGACTTTCTCCAAGCTCTGTGTGAAATTTCTCTCAATATTTTAAAAGGAAATATCAAGTTATCTCCTTCTCAACATCAAAAATTGAAAAAGCAAAAAAAGATAGTCAGACTACTGGCGGATAAACGGGTAGGAATAAAACGAAAGCGGACTGCCCTCAAATCTCAGAAAGGGGGTTTTATTCTCCCAATCTTGGGAGCTTTAGCGCCTCTTTTAGGCGAATTATTGGTTGGAATTGCCAGGAAATAATGGCTCTTAGATCATCCCAAAAAATGTACCTGGTTTCACCCCACCAGTTTAAACGTCTGAGCCAGCCGGATACTTCTATTAGACAGACGGCCGAGGAAGAATTGGATATGAAAATGAAAGCGGTTTTGAATGAATCCGGGTTAACCCCATACGAAAAAATAAAGAAATATGAGGCTTTGCTACAGCGGTATCTGACCTTGATCAAGCAAGGTCGGTTAGAGGAACCTCGTATGACTATTTCTCTTCGGCGCGAGGAGGCAGAAAACGAGCCGGCCTCCGTACCTGTAATCGATTCAGGCCAGCGGTCCGAAATGGATGAAACAGCCGGCGAAGTGATAAAAAGCCTTCCGCAAAAGGAGCGGAAAAATGCCGAGTACATTTTAAGAAAACTTTCTCAGCATAATGGGGGATGGACCTCGAAAGGAGAATTTATTTTTCAAGACCGCCCCGTCAAAGGGTCCAATTTAATAGATCTAATAAAGAACCTTACACTCCCTTATAAAAAAAAGACATTACAACCAACGGGATGGAAATATTTCCTCAGTACTTTGGATCGATTAAACATACCGGTATCGTCTGTGAATAACCCACACGCGCGTGAACAATACCGTCGTCTCAAGATCGAAACAGAAAAAACAGAGGAGGAGGAGGAAGAGACACCGTCGGTAAAGAGAAGAAAGAAATTTATTCTTTCTCCTCATTTCTCCGGAACGAAGGAGGAGGATGAAGCGAGAAAAGAAAAAAGAACGACCGAGCGTCAGAAAAGAAGAAGAAGAAATCCATCCGCCTGGATCACCTTTTCCCCATAATCTATGCTTTTAAAATAACACCGTACGCTCTCTGATTATCAATAAAGAAATTTATTGAAATTATTTCAAGCATTCATTCGATTATTTTCTGCAAAACATCACAATTTATAACAATCTTTAAACATTTTTAAAGAACACGTGCCCTGGTTAAAGGAGCTGAATGTATGATTTTGAATACAACGTTGATATTTTTTGACAAAGTTTGAAACCATTACATCATTTTTTAAAACATCATCATCATACAAGCTTAACACTTCGCTCATTGAAAAACCGCATGCTCTATGACATAGGTAGAATACACAATGCTGACCACAAACGATGGAAAGAATATGTTGTAGTTGCTGATCGTGGTACATTATTTTAGACGATCTTTCTTTCAAAAATGAAAAAATGCTGGGAGGGTAGAAGCCTAAATTAGGCTGGAAGCCGTAAGAATCAAAAAAGGTAGATTTTCCGTTCTTTTCCAGGGTCAGAGCCAACCAGTGTTCCCCCGGCATGTGTGAAGGGTGGGTGTTAACGATAAAGTATAGCGGTCGCGTAAGATGGCGTGGCAGCTGGCTGAGTTGATCGCAGGCCCAGACTCCTCCAAACACGTCGCCGAGGAGATGAGAGAGCAAGGAATTCAATTGATGATTATTCATATTTAATAATAGTCCACCAAAACTTGTCTCTTTGAGTCAATCTCCAGTATAGAATCGTAACAGGCGTAAACAATGAGTGTAGTGGTGTGAGGTAGCGGTTCTCTGAAGCGCATTTCCAGCCTCAGATTACCGTGAGACAGTGGAGATAGGGCCTCGATATCGCCTCCCGGATTAAGATTAAAAACAAAAAGTGTGTATCCGTTATCAAAGTCCTGTCGAGTGATGGCGAGTGGATGATCTTTCAAATGACGACCCGTGGAGGTAATCATACTGTAAAATTCCCTCGCAGAGTTCCCGCCGTTGAACTGGGGTTGAAAAGCTTTAGCCGGGATCTGTTTTCCATCTCTGCAAAGCGCCAGAAACTCTAAATTCATGTGCCTGAAGTGAAAGGGGGATAAATCTCTCCTCCCGGTAAAGGCCTCGTGATGTACTAAGCCCAGAACCACATATTTAGGTATGGCCCCCAGAAATAGATTCTCTTGGTTGCAAATTCTTGAATTTTCTGGGATAGAAAACGTCTTCACATTAACTCTCGACAACGGATAAAGAGCATTACCGCGCATCAACGCCGAAGTGTGACCTAAGCGTATGGCGGGAGAGACTGAGACCTTTTTCACAAAAAGAGAAGCCCCTAATATCTTTAGTCGAAAAGTAGAATCGCGAGCCCCCATTAAACAAAACGCGTCGCTGGCTCGTGTTAATTTAATTCTCATATCAACAGAATTCAGAAGGAGTCTTTCGCAGAAAAATATATCCCCGTGCAGAGCTCCTATCAGATGAACCTCTTTAGATTCTGCCGTAAAAGCGGCTCTCCGATTCAATCCATGGTTTGGTCCGTTGGTGGTGACGATTGAATCAATAGCACCGGCCGTATCTTTAAAAAAAAGGCCTGCGCTAAATTGACTCTTTAACGTATCTTCTGAATAGTTGAGCAACGTTTCAATTATACATCGGTACGGGTGAGTAGCGCTGGATTGGGAAATAAGTCTATCTCCCAAGGTCACATCGCACTGACTAAAAATGGTATTTAAAGGATAATTAATTAATCCGACGGGAGCGTCCGGAGCTAGGTCGCTACCATCCGCGTTAGTAATTTTGAGACGTAGGTGGATCAGTGTGTCGTTTAGATCCAAATATTTATCGCCTTCGCCGCAGATAAAAAATTCGATAGGACCCGTCTCTGTAAGAGCCGAGAGAGGATGAATTTCTGTATAAACCTTATCTTCTATAGACAGTTGCGTCATCGGAGCGGAAAATAAGTCCAGTTCCGTCAAACTGCATTCCGGGGACTTTTGATGCAGTAGAGCCATGTCTTCTCCTCCTCACTGAAAAATATCTCCGCTCCTGACAGACTTCTTGCTCTTAGCCTTGCTTCTTCCTAATGATTTCTTTCTTTTAACGCTCTTGCGTTTTTGAAAGTTCCAAACACGTTCTCCGGGCGGACGCTTTTTGTTTCGTCGCGATAAAAGCAACAGCCCCGAACCATCCTGTTCATTTCCGGATATCTTCTTCATAGCTTTTCCGATCACGTCCGAGGCTATGCCGCTCGCCGCTCTTTTAAGATGAGGTTTAGCTATAGAAAATCCGCTTTTAAATAGGGGTGAGACAAATCTGAATAATCTTGAAAATATGGCTCCGATCCCACGCCCGTATAACACGGGAGCGCCGGTGAATCCTCCTAAATCGCCTCCGACCTGATTTTGGTAATAATGTATAAACCTATGGGGATCCGTATTCAATCCGATACGCGCCATGGTGTGATTTTTTTATTTATTTATTTGCTTCTCTCCGATGCAGCGGGGTAAAATAGTTCAGAAGGGGAGTCTACGGTGAAGTGACGATATGAACGTTGTTCCCAGAAATATATATCTTGAATGATCGGTGAAAATTACACGTTGTATTGTATGTCTCTTCTCCTCATAGGCTTCGAAGAGACGGGTCTAAAATGTAGTTTAACGACGGTCTTTCCGTAGGTGAAATTAATCGGTACGTTTTGATCGGATTTTATTTCTACGTGGATATTTTCTATATGATTTTTTGAAACGGGTAAATAGTGAGGAGGATTGAAATGTTGTGTGATAATATCGCCGTATCGGCCTTCTATTTTCACGGTACGTAAGAGAGGGGCATAAGCGTCGCCCACCACCTGTGGAGCGACTACGTCGCTGTAGCAATACAGAAGATCCATACCGCCTTTTAGATCAAAAGGGTGAGGAAGGGTTCTTTTACTAGCCAAAATCCATTTCCCCGGCTCTGCCCCCAACATGTACGCTATAGGAGGATGAAAGCGTATATTGTACCGACCCCCTGCTTGACAAAATATCCTTTTTTCGATCATATTTAACTTTAAATATATATCACTTTCTATTTTTCTCAGATGGTTTTCAATCTCCGCTTTGAATCGTGTCATGTCATCGTAATATCCGTGCGTTATATTCTGCCGAAAGAACTGCTCCCGTCCAGCTTCCCGCCATTCAAAATAGGCCGATTCTGCAGGGACGTTTAACCACGTGTGGGGATATGAAATCTCTACCAAGGCAACCTGCCATCTACCTTCTAAATTTATATGCCGCCCCAAATTTACGCGGAAACTAGATCCGGTATTATTTTTAAATACGTCCACGCTGCTGTTAGACGGTAATGTAATATAGAATCCGTCGTCATCGCTCACCGGATCCATGGTAAAGTGTCGGAGGTGGGTTCAATGCAGGGGTTTTTTATACATCTCTCAAGTCTGCCGCTCTGACCCAACTGTTAAATTTCTCCGGCCAGTTCTTCCATTTTACAAACACTTGTTTTTGACCTCTGAGCGTACGTCGTTTTAATATCTTCTCCACATGGTATACCTTGTCTTTGGGTATTTTGACTCTCTGTATTTCTTCTTCGTAAAAAGACCCCTCGATCTGCTCTCCATCATAGTCCGTTAATTTATACACAGGAGGAGAACGATCGACGCATTCGGATACGGTGAAGATTTCATCCGTAAAGCTTTGTTCGTATTTCTTATCAAACACCCCTCTTAACTTTGAAATTCTAACCGGGTCGCCCTTCTTAAATTTCCTCTTTGCCGCCTTCTTTCTTTCTCTCCCCACCTTCCGACCGTAAAGATTCCTCAGGACTTGGTCTTTATTTTCAAAGGAAACCTCCATAGGGGACATTTTGATGCTGGAATGAAAGGACTCATTATAACTTTTTACAAGATCTTGAAGCACATCCAGATATCTCCGTGTGTTATTAGCGGTGAAATATCGCCACATTCTCGATTTGAGGGTGCGATTAAATCGCTCTATGACGGAGGCCTTCACATCGCTGGCTGTCGCAAAATGGATAATTCCATATTTTTTCATTAAGGCCTTAAAGTCTTTGTTAAAGAATTCTTTCCCTGCATCGGTTTGAATCTTCTTAGGAATTTTACTGTCTTTAAACACCGATTCAAACGCCCTTACTACTTCTGAGGCAGTCTTTTTTTTAAGAGCTCGGACAAAAGCCTTTTTGGAAAACAAATCAATTACCGTTAATAAATAATTGTATCCGTCATTTTGATCGGCTAAAGATTGCATGTCACAAAGATCTGCCTGAAATTGTTTCATCGGCCCCGAGACAAAAACTCTGTTCCTTGGAAAATGAAGTCTTGCCGGTTTGTGGAGAGTGTAAGCGTCTTGCTCCGACAAAAAATCTTCAACCTCGGCTACCTTAATATTTTCCCCAGTTTCATTCTGCAAAGCTCTCCTTAACCTATCTATTCCCCCAAAACTTCCAGGATTGGAAGGGTTATAGTAGACTTTTCTTATAGCTTCCCGGTCAGACATCCTATTCCTTACACCAGCACTCAAAAAATAACGAGACTTTTTTTATTCTTTTCTCCTTTATTTACATCGGTTAAATGAGTAAAACAACAAAACACAAAAACACAAAAACCAAAAAAATTCTTCATAATGTAACTCTTTTCAAATCACATCTACAAACTACAAAATGTAAAAAACAAAAATCACATCTACAAACTACAAAATGTAAAAACAAAAACTTTTCAATTCACATCTACAAACTACAAAATGTAAAAACAAAAACTTTTCAATTCACATCTACAAACTACAAAATGTAAAAACTTGATGTACAAAAAACAAAAACACATCTACAAACTACAAAATGTAAAAACAAAAACTTTTCAAATCACATCTACAAAATGTAAAAACTTGAAATGTAAAAAACAAAAACGTTTATTTTTTTTTAAAATCTTTTCTTTAAGTGCTTCACTTCCAAGTGATACAGAAGATAAACAAGCGACTAAATAGCACATCATTCATCCAGTGCGACCAAAGATGTTTGAAATAGCACAGAGTTGTTTGATTTTGCCGATACACTTCTTCAACAGCAGCACACAGTCCGAACGAAGATCTGAGTTCGTACAAAAGAGTCTCCACAATTATCTTCACCCTGAAATCCTCCGCTTCTTGTCCGCGTTCTTTCATCAGATGTTGAATGGCTGGAATGAGTTGCGGTGTTTTGAGTCGACGTTGAAGCGTGATAAAGTTAGTCTGATAGAATTCTTCTTTCAATGCTTCGAGACAATGATGCTGGAGTTGGCTCGGGTGGTCTGTTTGACATCCGTAACAAGTCTCTCGATTATATTCCAAAGCGACGTTGTTAAGCAAATGAAGCAAGGCTGTTTTTACTATAGCAATGTGTGAGGAAAAGATCCAATCCTCATCCACCTCCCCGTTTATAATCGGTGGAGTCTGCGCCGGATGCACGACGAGGCTGGTTTGCTCGTCTTCGGACGAATCAGGTGAGGCTCCCGCCGCCCTGTCTTCTTCAGACTCGGAAAGAGTGGGAAGCAATTTCTTTTCCTCCTTCAGGTTATTTGCTTCATTAGTCTCGCTTGGAAAAGGCGCTGGTGATGGTGGATGATTAGCTTCGTCTGGAAAAAGCACCGGTGATGGAGGGTAGGGTGGTGAAGGTGGGAGAAATGGTGTGGGGGAAATAGGAGAGTATAAATCCCAGTACGACCCCATTCTATCAGCTGTAGGTTTGCCTCTTCTTGAAGAGATGTGTGCCGGTATGCTTCCTCCCGCTAAATATATAGGGTGGAGGGTGGAGGGCGTGTCTAAAAGAGGGTTTTTTTCACAGTCAGAATGTCAAGCCAGCAGCGCGAACTCCGGAACAGGTTGGAAATCCGATCCCCAATTTCGATCATTTTTTGGCGCCATACACTAAAAGGTATCGCCAGCATGGTCCTAAAGATCCCGCTTTGGACCCGTTTGTGGTAGATTTTGTTTCCCAAACTGCGCTAAAAAGCATCTCTCCGTTGACGATTTCAACATCGGATGGAAAACCGATCAACTCTGACCGATCTGGTGTAGCCAATTCCCCGCTTATTTCTGTATTGTAGGGGACCACCAACCTCAGCACTGCCCAGTCATTATAGGTAAGGTTGTAATGTGTGTTGAAAAGGGTGTGACTTCTCTTCTTGATCCAGTTGGTAGGTAGAGCTCACCGATTAGATTTGAAGATGTATCCCCCGCGCCAACCATGCCAGAATCACTCTAAAGACCATTCTTCATGCAGTGTTTTCTAAGTGGAGGGTGCTGAACCCGCATAGATACAACGATGATTTCTTGGGGCTGAGGGGGTGGTTCAGAGCTTGGAATACAGAAAATTGGCGCCTCGATAATAAAGATGTTTCGCGGCAACGCCAGATCTTTTATTCACTTCCTCCATTAAGGCCCCTCCCATTTCTTCGCCGGGATCTGGGAACGCGGGTCTCAGAGTCTTCCATAGTCCAGGGTCTCGGTTGAAGCATCTTCACAGACAGCGTCCAGAGGGTTCCATTGCGCCCAGGGTTTCGGTTGAAGCATCTTTCACCAAAGGTTCGATCGAATTCTCCATCCTGCCCCCTCCATTTCTTTGCAGGCGGAAGCGAGGATCGTTCTTTACACCTACTTCAAGCTGCTCAGGTAAAGAAGCCCGATTCGCGTTTCAATGCAGGCGTAATTCTCTGCTTTTAAAATTAGCTCACCGAATTCTTGACATTTAGCCGGTAGGAATGTAAGTATTTACTTTCTCTTACTGAAAAATACAGAAACTTTTTCTCCCCAGCAATATTTAAAGAGGACATAATTCCGCCCTCCTATTTTCATTGGTTAGCTTAGGGAAGGAGGGTGGGTGATGGAGTCATAAATCTTGGGGATCCGGAAGGATGGGGGATGGGGAACGGAATGGGGAGGGGTAAGGTCATAAATCTTGGGGATCCAGAAGGATGGGGATGGGACTGGAAGGGGGGAGGGGTAAGGTCATAAATCATTTGTGGGGGAGGGGTGGGT
>JAGKQL010004134.1:0-15701 GCA_018398635.1 Cyprinodon brontotheroides
ATATATATATATATATATATGTATTTGTAAATTTACATGTAAATATATATATATATATATATGCCAACCAATCACGAGCGACTTTACTTATTTAAAAAGAAGTGGTTCCGTCCAATACTTAGTAAGAAAATTAAAGCCTGGCGTGGCCACGTGTGGTTTTGCTGCCAATGACGAGCGATTTTACTTGTTTGAGAATAGTGGTTTCAGCCAATACTGAGTAGGTTTTTCAAGCCAGACCTGGCTTGCCGCACGGGTTTACTGCATTCATATGCTAATTAGGGCCATTAGTACAGCTGATCGCTCTCCACATACGTCAGAGTCCGTTTCCGACAATTTGTGGCACGACAAACGCGGACAAGCGCGGATAGCAAATTGTCAGAAACTGACGAAAATCAGGGAGATCTGCGGGAGTTTACGGGGACGAAAATCTCACTTTTCATGCAGTGTGGGCAGACTATTGTTCCCCATTTTTAGCATAGAGGATAGGGTGAATGGTCTGCAGTTCAAAAGGTTGAGGGTTGGTCCCAACTGTGGTGAGTTTATTAATGTTACCTTAAATGTTTTCTATTATTTTTAAATGACTTGATGGGCTATGATATCAAAATTGTACAATAACTTATTTAACTTATTTATATTTTTCACAGGATACTAGCCTATTATACTGTTTTGACTTTATGGCGTCTTTTCTAACACATTTTAGATCAGCTGATATGCATTCCACACCTTTCAAGGAATTACATTAGACCATAATAATAGGCGTATTGTTATACTATTTTTATTATTTTTATTATTATTATCAATATTATTATTATTATTATTATCACCAACTGGTAACATTTTTCAGTTTGATCTGGAAAAGGGCGTATGATGCCTGGTACAACAAGCATGAAAGGCTGGCCCAACCCCAGGCTTTTTGGGCACATTATGCAAGAATGCTGCTTGCTGCCGCGATGAATAGTGGCGTTTCTAAGCTGTTGTCACAGATGGCTGTTAGCGACCCAAAAGTCAGTTTTAATCGAGGGGTATTCCCATTTTAAAAGCTGGTGAACCCTCGTTTATTCGCGGGGGTTATGTTCCAAAAGAACCCGTGATAGGTGAACTGCGAAGTAGAAACTTTTTTTTTTTGGTTATCATACAATGAAATACTCCATACAACATTGAAATCAAGGAACAAAAGTTTTTACAGGCCCAAGCATTTGTTTAACAAATAAAAAGCACGGGTATAAACGTTGTTAACTACTGTACTGTACTGTAAAAATAATATAGTTATAAATAAATAAGTAATAATTTTAATCATCAAATACCTAAATGAAGAGTTAATATTGCGGGGATCAGCACCGCCTCGCTTCGTGACTTGATTGGAACGGAGAAAATTAAAAATGATTATGAAAGAAAATACAAAGTACAGTAGGACAAATAGTGACTGGCGATTGTACAGTACAGTATTTCACTGCTGTTCTGACAAGAACGCTACATCCTGACTCTGCTCTGTGGCATTTTTTCTTCTAAAAAGCATGTGTGTGTTTTTGAGAGAAACATAGTTATGGTGGTTGTTTGGTAAAACAACTTTTCTTCTTCTGGGCCAAAAGATCCTTATAAACCGACGTACCACCATCGATTACATGTTTGACAATAAGTTTAACAATGCATGATGCAAATCCGTGAAACAGCGAGACCGTGAAAAAGTGAACAGCGTTAAGAAGCGAGGGTTCACTGTAATGTAAACTGTGGAGAGTTTCAAATACCTGGGTGTTTATCAATAATAAACTGGACTGGACTCATAGCACTGACGCTCTGTAAAAGGGGCCAGAGCCACCTCCACCTCCCTGGCCTAGGGCCGAGGACGCTGGGTCAACAGGCCCCTCCCTTAAAATCTTTATGACTCTGTGGTGGCCTCAGCTACTCACACTGTTGTCTGCTGGGGCCCCTGGCGGCTCAGGGGTGGGACAGAAAGACACTGAATATAAGCTGGTGAGGGAGGCCACTTCTGTCTGGGCTGCCTCAATATCTTACCTCTGATAATAACAGGCGTATTGTTATACAATTTTAGTTATTGTTATTATTATTGCTGTGTGTGTTATTATTATTAACTGTAATGACATAGACAATTCCTAGATGACTTGCAGGGCATCATTTTTCCCTTCTCCTTTTCTCCTGTATTTATGTGAATAATTAATTGCTGTATTTTTTATTTGCAGTTTACAGTTAAACTTAACAACTAAAAAGTTAAATTAGTCAACACACACCTGAAAATAGAGTAAAATTTATTGTCATTATTGTTCTAGCTTTAAAAAGCACATTTGTTTAGGTGGAATTTGAAGAAAAAAAGTTATCAGAAATGAACAAAAAACCCTTTAATCCAAAAATATATGTAATATATTACAACAACATATTTGTGGTCATTGTTTTAGATCCAAAAGTGACACTTTTAGCGAGGGCTTAAAATAGAATGATCTGTGAGAATACATAGCGATTTTAAAAGAATACAGTGCCATCCAATCTGAAAAACAAAATGAAACACAAAACTTGTGAAAATACAAAATCTCCAAATTAATTGTCTTGACAAATAAAAACATTTGAAAATATAAAAACTGTAAAACAAAAGGAAATAAAATATGACTAAAAAGGATTTCATTTTTTTTTTTCTATGATTAGGGACTGAAAGCCAAGGGTCATAGCCTACAGTTCCACTGCATTTTAGTTTTTGTCCAAACCTTATTTTTAGGCTTGGTTTACTGCACATTTCTTCATATTGGTTATGTTAGATGCTAATCCGACAAATAAAAAAACCAGTACAGATCTTTGTTATCATTTCTAAAACTTTGTAAAGATGTTCCCACTATTTTTCCCGACTGTGGGTGACACTGAATTTTGGGGCTCCCCCACCTGTAAAAACCCACTTTTAACCACTGTACATACACTCACCAACCACTTTATTAGGTACCCCATGCTAGTACTTGGGTTGGACCCCCTTTTGCCTTCAACAGGGAACTTTGCCTCAATTCTTCGTGGCATAGATTCAACAAGGTACTGGAAGCATTCCTCATGGAGTTTGGTCCATATTGACATGATGGCATCACACAGTTGCCGCAGATTTGTCGGCTGCACATCCATGATGCGAATCTCCCGTTCCACCACATCCCAAAGATGCTCTATTGGATTGAGATCTGGTGACTGTGGAGGCCATTTGAGTACAGTGAACTCATTGTCATGTTCAAGAAACCAGTCTGAGATGATTCCAGCTTTATGACATGGCGCATTATCCTGCTGAAAGTAGCCATCAGAAGTTGGGTACATTGTGGTCATAAAGGGATGGACATGGTCAGCAACAATACTTAGGTAGGCTGTGGCGTTGCAACGATGCTCAATTGGTACCAAGGGGCCCAAAGAGTGCCAAGAAAATATTCCCCACACCATGACACCCACACCGCCAGCCAAAACCGTTGATACAAGGCAGGATGGATCCATGCTTTCATGTTGTAGACGTCAAATTTTGACCCTACCATCCGAATATGCGCCAGCAGAAGTGAGACTCATCAGACCAGGCAGCGTTTTTTCCAATCTTCTATTGTCCAATTTCGATGAGCTTGTGCAAGTTGTAGCCTCAGTTTCCTGTTCTTAGCTGAGAAAGAATTGTGGCACCGGTGTGGTCTTCTGCTGCTGTAGCCCATCTGCCTCAAGTGCGGACGTGCACTGTGTGCATTCAGAGATGCTCTTCTGCCCACCCTTGGTTTGTAGCAGTTGGTTTATTTGAGTCACTATTTGCCCTTCTATCAGCTCCAACCAGTCTGGCCATTCTCCTCTGACCTCTGGCATCAACAAGGCATTTCCGCCCCACAGAACTGCCGCTCACTGGATGTTTTTCTTTTCAGACCAGTTCAGATCAGATGGTTTCATGGTAAAATACTCCAGACCAGCCCTTCTGGCACCAGCGATCATGCCGTTCAAAGTCACTCAAATCACCTTTCTTCCCCATACTGATGCTCGGTTTTGAACTGCAGGAGATTGTCTTGACCATGTCTACATGCCTAAAATATATATAGAATGGTCATCTCTGATATTCATAGAAAAGACTGTCTTTCTGCCTAATTTGTCAGTTGGTTTTCTGACCATCATCTATTCTATATGGATTTGTGTCTTTCATCCACTATTAGAAGTAAATCTTATTGGCTTTCAATATTAAACTGCTTCAAGACACGTCTTTCTGTCAAAGTTTTAGTAATTTTTGGCAGTTATGGAAAAAGGAAGTCAGATTTTTACAACTTTAATTGAGGTGATGATGGGGAGGGGTTGGAAGGCTCAGATTAGGTCTTCTGTCAACAATACACAAGTCATTCTACAACTAAAATTAAAATGTGATTCAGAATTTAGAAAAATGAAACTAAACAATTGGAAGCGGCGTGCTTACAGATGTTAAAAAATAATGATCAGCTTAAACAAAGGTAGGATCAGTTAAGTTGTTTTATATGAGAGCGGGTTAAAGGTGTCACGGTACGTGGTGGATGGACCCAGTATTCAAGCGAGACAGTCAGTATGAAAGTTCAAAGCGTTTATTAAATAAATAAAACAAAACAAAAGCGGAACTTTTAATTCAATTCAATTCAGTTTATTTATATAGCGCCAAATTCACAACACATGTCATCTCAAAGGCACTTTGCAGTTCAACCAGATCATACAGTCAAATTGATACAAAGTTTTCTATCTAAAAGGAAAACCAGTTGATTACATTGACTCATTGACTCAAATGCAATCCCTCACACTAAGCGTGCTTGTAGCGACAGTGGAGAGGGAAAAACTCCCTTTAACAGGAAGGAAACCTCCAGCAGAACCGGAGGCTCAGTGTGGCGGCCATCTGCGAGGCCGACTGGGGGTTCAAGGGACAGAAACAGCAGAGATTACAAAAAGCAGCTGTAAAAGGTGGCCCGTCCAGTAAACACACAGCCAGGCGAGGCGAGCTCCAAAGGCAGCTCCCATGCCAGGGGCGAAGAGCACATCCACTCAGTCCGCGGTCAGAGAAACAGGACCACACTGGAAAACAGGCCAATCTCCAACATCTATAAACAAGGGTTTTGATGGAAGCAGCACAGCTGATGTTTCTCTCAAGGATGATGTCACAGCCAAACAGGAACAGACTTTAGCGGGCCAGTTTCCTTGGTTCAGAGCCCTTTGGTGGGCCGGTTTCCTTAGTTCCAGAGCCCTTTAGCGGGCCGGTTTTCCTTAGTTCCAGGAGCCCTTTTAGCGGGGCCAGTTTCCCCAGCTCAGAGCCCTTTAGCGAGGCCAGTTTCCCTAGCTCCAGGCCTTTGGCCGGGCCAGTTTCCTAGTGTCATGGATGCTCCTCGAGAAGGAACATAGTAATTGGTACTAAGTCTTGCAAAAATTCTAAGTTCATGGTAAAAGCAGTTGAAAAATCTGCAACAGTAGTCAAAAAGAAGCAGAGCAGCTGAATCTAGGTCAGTATGGTTTATTGCAATAATACAAATCCACCACACATGAGATGTTCACCGGTCAACATATGAATGTTACAAAGAAAGGGGTCTGCTTATATACTCTCTCTGGGTTTTGGGGCTCCTCCCCGAGCCCCTCCTACTTTTATGTAATTTCAGTTATCTATTTACCTACCGGTGGAAAACCGCCCAGAGCACATATTTTTTTAAAGCCTCGCCCATTCCACGTTTTGTTTGCATTAACCCTCTTAATCTTATCTTGACCTCTGGACTGCCACACACACATTATTTTCTTAGATATATGTTAAAGCACACCATTTAACCATTGTGACAAGAATATATTCATTGTGAGACATTAATCCACTACATTCTATCCATTCTGAGGTATTAATCCACTACTTCCCCCCCTGTGGTCCTGAAAAGGACCACTAAGTGAATCTACAAGTGATTGTCGGCGTGCCACAAATGTAAAGTTCAAGAGTAAATAGTGATTATATATGCACACCAAAAGCTAATAGTGAGATTAAAACACACCATAAACTAAGAGTGAGTGATATAAGAAATACAAAAAGATATAGATAGATGGAATACTTTACCATTGGATTTGAACTCGAGAATCGAAATTATCAAAATGAATGTGCAAGCGAAACTTCTATATCTGTTCCAGGCATTACCGATAGAGGTGAGTCAAACTCAATTTGATATCTGGGACAAGATAATATCAAGATTCATCTGGGGGGGCAAAAAACCAAGAGTTAAATATAAAACGTTACAGCTACCGAAAGACGAAGGGGGTTTGGGCCTACCAAGACTGAGAGAGTACTTCTGGGCAGCACAGCTCAGGCATGTGGTGTGTTGGTGCTCGCCGGACTACTCAGCAAGGTGGAAAGACATGGAGAAAGAGTTTGGAGGATGTCCAATTCAGAGTGTTATTGGAGATGAAGATAGATATGAAAAGATCAAGAATTATAAAGATCCGATCGCTAATTTTACATTGGAAACATGGTTCAAAACATTGAAAAAACACAAAATAAAGAAAGAAATGAAAATACTTAGGTGGATAGCATACGACACGGATTTTAAACCATTAAAATATGATAAAGGATTCAAGCAATGGATAGGGAAAGGGATTACGGGATGGTATGCCCTCCAGGAAAATAATGAGCTGTTGAGCTTTCAACAAATGAAGGACAAGTATAATCTAGATAAACATGAGTTCTATAGGTATTTGCAAATGAGAGACTACTACAGGACAGACATCAAATGGGACACTAAGATGGAAAGGAATAGTGTGATTGGAGTGGTACTTAAATCTATTAATGGAACTAAAATGAAAACCATCTCTACACTATATCAAAAACTAATGAATAGGCATTCTACAAAGTATATTAAAGAGAAATGGGAATCAGAGTTTAATATGACAATCACGGATAAAGACTGGATAGATATGTGGAAAACACAACAGACATCTACTAATTCGCGGATATGGAGGGAGTTTGCATGGAAGAACCTTATACGTTTTTTCATCACGCCTAAAATCAAGAATAAATATAGTAATACAAGCGCAGAGTGTTGGAGAAAATGCGGATTGATGAATGCTGATCACTCGCACATATTTTGGAACTGTCCAAAAATTGTTGCATTCTGGAAAAATGTTTATGTAACTGTGAAGAGGATACTGGGGTATGATATCCCTATGAGTAGCATGGTATTCTATTTATGTAATTTTAATAACACCAAGATTACGGTAAAAGATAGATACCTGACTAAGATTCTGTTAATAGCGGGTAAGAAAGCGATCACGAGGAAGTGGGGGAAAGAGGACCCCCCATGCCAAGAACATTGGACTGAAATTGTGGAAGAAATTTATATTATGGAAAAACTGACACACAGATTGAGACTGCAACAAGCACAAATGGAAAAAAAATGGACAAAATGGACTGTATTCAGGACAACAGAGAGCGACAAAAGTGGATAAAGGCCTTTGAAAATGAGAGACAATAAGGTAATAATGAGTACAAGCCCCCGAGCAACAGTTTTGGTTCCTTTTTATTTTGGGTAGAGGTGGATGTATTGTGTTCAAGTTCACGGTATATGTAAATAAATGTAAAAATTTCAATAAAAAGTTAAATGTAAAAAAAAAAGAGTGAGTGATATAAGATGCTACGATGATATGATTACATGATATAACGTAATAAAATGGAGAATGTGACGAAACAAAGAGGGAACCCCCCTTGGCACACTCACGAGGACCTTTCCTCTTGCTTACTTTTTTAAGGATTTTCAGTTGTTGTTCCAGCAATGATACGGGGCAGAGGGGTGTCATGCCCAAGCAGCTTGATCATCTGCTAGGCCACTACAGTCCATACCCAAAGGTGTCATTGCACACCCGTACATCAAACAATTTGATGTTAAAATATACTCAATCATGCCTGGGCTATGTCAGGCCAACTTGTCACCTAATGGTCAGTAGACCGTCATTACAACCAACATATGAGTGACCATATGGTACTCTCTGCACAGTACAAGTACTGTCACATACATTATACGTATACACAATCACCTTTATCAGTTATATCTAGCATATCCAGTATAGATTCTGAGATTAATGATAGTTCGGGGCTTGGGGTTGGGGTAGGCTGCCATCCCCCATGGTCTTATGCTGGTATTTACTTGAGCCTGTGGCCCCGGCTACAGCAACTGCGCCATTGTGGTAGCGGCCACGCCCTGATCCGTTGTCATCAGCAGCAGTTTCCCCTGTAAGGTGATCATGCACTGCTGTGCTCTTGAAGTTGTCGTGGTCAGCCTGTCACACTCCGGATCAAATGCTGCACCTTTGCCTTTTGTCTGGCTTTGTATATGCTGCTGCTTAATTGCATATATTTTGCTTCCGTGAGGCTGGGGACAGACCTCTGACCAGCTGAGTATAAACCTCAGTGAGCATAGAGGTGATTTCAGGCTTTTAGATTGTTGGTGGCTTGGTAATACCCAGAGGATGCATCAGGGACCCCGAGATGTGATTCATTTCAGCTGGGCTAAACTGCATGTGCTCGAAGACAGTGTCAGGCGGTTCTGGTGGAGAAGGACTCCTTATTGAAGTAGGATCGGTCGTCATCATGCCCGATGTAGACGACAACTCCTGGAACGATCTGACAGGCTGTCCTCGGTCCTCCAGGTTCTCGGGACTGGCAGGGGTGCTGTCCGGGCCGAAGTCGATCCTCAGGGCCCCAGGTAATGGCAGGCTGGCCATCGACCTCTAGGTGGTGGTTGTTGGTCATCAGGCTGCCTTCTGGGGGTCATCATGGGTCTGCTCCACCCCGGTGGTACGGCGCCTGTCCCCTCTGCTGGATCATCTGGCTGCCTATTGGGAACATTGGTGCCCGTGGCTACATCTACTTGTATGCCTACCGACGCATGTGCGGTGTTTCTTCCTTTATTTACGTGCTCCTGCCACTCCTCCGCAGGTATGGGTTATGCTCTAAAATAAGCCTCCGCCATTCTCAATAATCTGCATTTGGAGACATGGTATGGTATAATTATATATTATCATGAGGCATATAGTCTCCTAAGAAAATCTATAAACACTTTGGCATGCATGTTACTACTTCTAAGTGAGTACATACCACTCTCTTCCTCGTTTTTCCGGCCGTGGGGGAGGTCTCGCGTTACATCGGCTTGCGTTCGATTTTTTACTGTTATACCACTCTCATTTAATTGTTTTCCAGCTGCCTGTAAGACGTGACACTTTTCAGACGGTGCGCAGGAGCTTCAGATATCACGCCAGCCAGCCAACACGTTAGGGTCGCCAGGGCAATCTGCTCTGAGTCGGGCCAGAAAAAAGAGGGTAAGACTTTATTTGGTGACTATTTTTCAGGTGCATTGATAGATGTGTTGTGTCCATAATGCGCAGCGCGCTGATTCATTGTTTTTTTTCAGCTGCTGAAAGCGAGGCAGAGTGTGCTAGCAGATGAGGAAGTGGAACTCTTGAAGTCCACGTCATCCCTGGCGGTGTCTCTGGATGGATTGTACGATCGCCGCCATTTCGTAGGCCGGATCTCACTGAACTCTGTGTTAAGCTGCAGTCCCGGTTAGAAGCGATGCGAAGTACAGGGCCACGCATAGTAGGCGTCTGCACACATCCAGGACACTGCCTCGAGGGAATGCTGCCAGTTACCCTCAACCCCGAGGAAGCAAGCGGACGTTCACGGAGGGTTTTAATTTTAGAAGATCGCGCATGTGTTTGGATACGCGTTGTATATAGTTGTGTAATGTTTCAATAAAAGCTCTTTCTTTGCATAAACAGCTTCCTGGCAAATCTGTTCATTTCCTGTATAAATTCATTCATGTCCTTGATGGTAGCACGCATAATAATTGTGTAGTAGTGTAGGATAACATAAATAAATACACAGCATATGAATGAATAAATATATATCGAATGAATATATATATATATATATATATATATATATATATATATATATATGTATAGTACATGTAAATATGTAAATATATATATATGCCAAACAATCACGTGTTTAATTTTTACTTGTTTAAAAAGAAGTGGTTCGGTCCAATACCAGTAAGAAAATTAAAGCCTCGCGTGGCCCACGTGTGGTTTTTGCTGCCAATCACGAGCGATTTTACTTGTTTGAGAATAGTGGTTTCAGCCAATATTACTGGTAGGTTTTCAAAGCCAGACCTGGCCAGCCGCACGGGTTTACTGCATTCATATGCTAATTAGGGGCCATTAGTACAGCTGATGGCTCTCCATGCGTCAGAGTCCGTTTCCGACAATTTTGTGGCCGCGACAGCAACGCGGACAAGCGCGGATAGCAAATTGTCAGAAACTGACGAAAATCAGGGTCTGCGGGAGTTTACGGGGGCGAAAATCTCACTTTCATGCAGTGTGGGCAGACTATTGTTCCCCAGGTTTAGCGTAGAGGGTAGGGTGAATGGTCTGCAGTTCAAAAGGTTGAGGGTTTGGTCCCAGCTGTGGCCGAGTTTATTAATCTTGCCTTAAATGTTTTTCTATTTTTTTTAATCACTTAATGGCCTATGATATCAAAAATTGTACAATAACTTATTTAACTTATTTATATTTTTTACGGATACTAGCCTATTATACTGTTTGACTTTATGGCGTCTTTCTTTTATTTAGATCAGCTGATGTACGCTCCACCTTTCCAAGGAATTACATTAGACCATAATAATAGGCGTATTGTTATACTATTTTTTATTATTTTTATTATTATTATCAATATTATTATTATTATTATTATCTAGCTGGTAACATTTTCAGTTTGATCTGGAAAAGGACGCTATGATGCCTGGTACAACAAGCATGAAAGGCCCAACCCCCAGGCTTTTTGGGCACATTATGCAAGAATGCTGCTTGCTGCCGCGATGAATAGTGGCGTTTCTAAGCTGTTGTCACAGATGGCTGTTAGCGACCCAAAAGTCAGTGAGCGAATCCGGGGGGTATTCCCATTTTAAGCTGGTGAACCTACGTTTATTCGCGGGGGTTATGTTTCTAAAGAACCCGTGATAGGTGAGAAATCCGTGAAGTAGAAACCTTTTTTTGGTTATCATACAATGAAGTACTCCATACAACAGTGAAATCATTGGGAACAAAAAGAAGTTTTACACAGGCCCAAGCATTTGTTTAACAAATAAAAAGTGCGGTATAAGAACGTTGTTAACTACTGTACTGTACTGTAAAATATAGTTATAAATAAATAAGTAATAATTTTAATCATCAATACGAAATGAAGAGTTAATATTGCGGGGATCAGCACCGCCCCGCCGTGACGGATTGGAACGGGAGAAAATTAAAAATGATTATGAAAAAAATACAAAGTACAGTAGGACAAATAGTGACTGACGTGTACAGTACAGTATTTCACTGCTGTTCTGACGGAGCCGCTGCATCCTGATTGCTCTGTGGCGTTTTTTTCTTCTAAAAGCCTGCGGTGCAGGTGTGTTTTTTGGAGAGAAGAACATAGTTATCGGTAGTTGTTTGTCGCTCTTTTTTCTTCTGGGCCAAAAGATCCTTATAAACCGACATGCCACCATCGAATATGTTTGACAATAAAGTTTAACAATGCATGATGCAAATCCGTGAAGCAGCGAGACCGTGAAAAGTGAACCGCGTTATAGCGAGGGTTCACTGTAATGTAAACTGTGGAGAGTTTCAAATACCTGGGTGTTTATCAATAATAAACTGGACTGGACTCATAGCACTGACGCTCTATAAAAAGGGCCAGAGCCACCTCCACCTCCCTGGCCTAGGGCCGAGGACGCTGGGTCAACAGGCCCCTCCCTTAAAATCTTTATGACTCTGTGGTGGCCTCAGCCCTCCTCTGTTGTCTGCTTGGGCCCCTGGCAGCTCAGAGTGGGACAGAAAGACACTGAATAAGCTGGTGAGGAGGCCACTTCTGTCCTGGGCTGCCTCAATATCTTACCTCTGATAATAACAGGCGTATTGTTATACAATTTTAGTTATTGTTATTATTATTAACTTATTTATTGTTATTATTATTAACTGTAATGACATAGACAATTCCTAGATGACTTGCAGGGCATCATTTTCCCTTCTCCTTTTCTCCTGTATTTATGTGAATAATTAATTGCTGTATTTTTATTTGCAGTTTACAGTTAAAATGCTTACAATCCAAAAAGTTTAGTCAACAACACACCTGATATAGAGTAAAATTTGTGCCCTTATTGTTCTTTTAAAAAGCACATTATTTAGGATTGAATTTTTTTTTTAAGTTATCCAGAATGAATCCAAAAACTTTAATCCAAAAAAAATATATGTAATATATTACAACAACATATTTATTGGTCATTGTTTTCGTCAAGAGTGAGCACTTTTTTAAGCGGGCTTAAAATAGAATGATCTGTGAATACATAGCGATTTTAAAAGAATGCAATTGATTAAACTCAATCTGAAAAACAAAAATGAAACACAAAACTTGTGAAAATACAAAATCTCCAAATTAATTGTCTTGACAAATAAAAACATTTGAAAATATAAAAACTGTAAAACAAAAGGAAATAAAATATGACTACAAAGGATTTCATTTTTTTTTTTCTATGATTAGGGACTGAAAGCCAAGGTCATAGCCTACAGTTCCACTGCATTTAGTTTTTGTCCAAGCCTTATTTTTAGGCTTAGTTTACTGCATTTCTTCATATTAGTTATGTTAGATGCTAATCCGGCAAATAAAACCAGTACAGATCTTTGTTATCATTTCTAAAACTTTGTAAAGATGTTCCACTATTTTCCCCGACTACGCCGTGACACTGAATTTTAGGGCTCCCCCACCTGTAAAAACCCACTTTAACCACTGTACATACACTCACCAGCCACTTTATTAGGTACCCCATGCTAGTAACGGGTTGGACCCCCTTTTGCCTTCAGAACTGCCTCAATTCTTCGTGGCATAGATTCAACAAGGTACTGGAAGCATTCCTCATGGAGTTTGGTCCATATTGACATGATGGCATCACACAGTTGCCGCAGATTTGTCGGCTGCACATCCATGATGCGAATCTCCCGTTCCACCACATCCCAAAGATGCTCTATTGGATTGAGATCTGGTGACTGTGGAGGCCATTTGAGTACAGTGAACTCATTGTCATGTTCAAGAAACCAGTCTGAGATGATTCCAGCTTTATGACATGGCGCATTATCCTGCTGAAAGTAGCCATCAGAAGTTGGGTACATTGTGGTCATAAAGGGATGGACATGGTCAGCAACAATACTTAGGTAGGCTGTGGCGTTGCAACGATGCTCAATTGGTACCAAGGGGCCCAAAGAGTGCCAAGAAAATATTCCCCACACCATGACACCCACACCGCCAGCCAAAACCGTTGATACAAGGCAGGATGGATCCATGCTTTCATGTTGTAGACGTCAAATTTTGACCCTACCATCCGAATGTCGCAGCAGAAATTGAGACTCATCAGACCAGGCAACGTTTTTCCAATCTTCTATTGTCCAATTTCGATGAGCTTGTGCAAATTGTAGCCTCAGTTTCCTGTTCTTAGCTGAAAGGAGTGGCACCCGGTGTGGTCTTATGCTGCTGTAGCCCATCTGCCTCAAAGTGCGACGTACTGTGCATTCAGAGATGCTCTTCTGCCCACCTTGGTTGTAACGGGTGGTTATTTGAGTCACTGTTGCCCTTCTATCAGCTCGAACCAGTCTGGCCATTCTCCTCTGACCTCTGGCATCAACAAGGCATTTCCGCCCACAGAACTGCCGCTCACTGGATGTTTTTTCTTTTTCAGACCAACAGTTCAGATCAGCAGTTTCTGAAATACTCAGACCAGCCCTTCTGGCACCAACGATCATGCCACGTTCAAAGTCACTCAAATCACCTTTCTTCCCCATACTGATGCTCGGTTTGAACTGCAGGAGATTGTCTTGACCATGTCTACATGCCTAAATATATATAGAATGGTCATCTCTGATATTCATAGAAAGACTGTCTTTCTGCCTAATTTGTCCAGTTGGTTTTTCTGACCATCATCTATTCTATATGGATTTGTGTCTTTCATCCACTATTAGAAGTAAATCTTATTGGCATTTCAATATTAAACTGCTTCAAGACACGTCTTTCTGTCAAAGTTTTAGTAATTTTTGGCAGTTATGGAAAGAAAGGAAGTCAGATTTTACAACTTTAATTGAGTGATGGGAGGTTGGAAAGGCTCAGATTAGAGTCTTCTGTCAACAATACACAAGTCATTCTACAACTAAAATTAAAAATGTGATTCAGAATTTAGAAAATGAAATAACACAATTGGAAACGACGTGCTTACAGATGTTAAAAATAATGATCAGCTTAAACAAAGGTAGGATCAGTTAAGTTGTTTTTTATATGAACGGGTTAAAGGTGTCACGAACCGTGGACGGATGGACCCAGTATTCAAGGCGAGACAGTCAGTATGAAAGTTCAAAACGTTTATTAAATAAATAAAACAAAACAAAAGCGGAGCTTTAATTCAATTCAATTCAGTTTATTTATATAGCGCCAAATTCACAACACATGTCATCTCAAGGCACTTTGCAGTTCAACCAGATCATACAGTCAAATTGATACAAAGTTTTCTATCTAAGGAAAACCAGTTGATTGCATTGACTCATTGACTCAAATGCAATCCCTCACACTAAGCATGCTTGTAGCGACAGTGGAGAGGAAAAACTCCCTTTTAACAGGAAGAAACCTCCAGCAGAACCAGGCTCAGTGTGAGCGGCCATCTGCCGAGGCCGACTGGGGTTCAAGGAGACAGAAGCAGAGATACAAAAAGCAGCTGTAAAAGGTGGCCCCGTCCAGTAAACACACAGCCAGGCAGACGAGCTCCAAGGCAGCTCCCATGCCAGAGGACGAAGAGAGCACATCCACTCAGTCACGGTCAGAGAAACAGGACCACACTGGAAAACAGGCCAATCTCCAACATCTATAAACAAGGGTTTTGATGGAAGCAGCACAGCTGATGTTTCTCTCCAGGATGATGTCACAGCCAAACAGGAACAGACTTTAGCGGGCCAGTTTCCTTAGTTCCAGAGCCCTTTAGTGGGCCAGTTTCCTTAGTTCCAGAGCCCTTTAGCGGGCCAGTTTCCTTAGTTCCAGAGCCCTTTAGCGGGCCAGTTTCCCTAGCTCCAGAGCCCTTTAGCGGGCCAGTTTCCCTAGCTCCAGAGCCCTTTAGCGGGCCAGTTTCCCTAGTGTCATGGATGTCCTCCGAAAGACATAGTAATTGGTACTAAGTCTTGCAAAAATTCTAAGTTCATGGTAAAGCAGTTGAAAAATCACCAACAGTAGTCAAAAAGAAGCAGAGGCAGCTGAATCTCGGTCCAGTATGGTTTATTGCAATAATACAAATCCACCACACATGAGATGTTCACCGGTCAACATATGAATGTTACAAAGAAAGGGGTCTGCTTATATACTCTCTCTGGGTTTTGGGGCTCCTCCCCGAGCCCCTCCTACTTTTATGTAATTTCAGTTATCTATTTACCTACCGGTGGAAAACCGCCCAGAGCACATATTTTTTTAAAGCCTCGCCCATTCCACGTTTTGTTTGCATTAACCCTCTTAATCTTATCTTGACCTCTGGACTGCCACACACACATTATTTTCTTAGATATATGTTAAAGCACACCATTTAACCATTGTGACAAGAATATATTCATTGTGAGACATTAATCCACTACATTCTATCCATTCTGAGGTATTAATCCACTACTTCCCCCCC
>JAGKQL010004136.1:0-15590 GCA_018398635.1 Cyprinodon brontotheroides
ATCCATCCATCCATCCATCCATCCATCCATCCATCCATCCATCCATCTATCCATCCATCCATCCATCCTATACATTCATAACTAAGTTCTTTTTATTATTGCAGAAAAATAGATTTACCATATATAATGATGAATTTGATGTAAATTTTTTATTCAGTTTTATTGTTATACCAGAAATCCCATATATTTATTGGGTTTAACTGCAGCAAATCTTTAAACCCAGGCTGTCACAATATATTTAGAAATTTCCTTTGCTGAAATAAATCCTGTTCCTTTACTGTATAATCATCTCAGTCAGTCTGGCTGCTGAGTGTTTGCTTGTTTTCCAGATTGACATCTCTCCTCTTAAACCCAACATAATTTCCTAAAAAAAAATTCTAAATGAAAAACAGAAAAAAATGCCCAATCTCACCTCAGTTAATCCAAAAGAGATGTCATGTTTTCTTACTCTTGTTTCATTTTATATTTGCATCATAGAGCTGCCACTTTTATTCAAACAGTGCCTTTAAATAGGTTTCTGAAGCCCTCCAGTAAATCCTGTTTTTCTTCCTAGAGAAGGGCATCTGTATATCAACGGTGTCCCTGTGGATTCTGCTCATCTACACAGAGGCTTCTGCTTCTCGCTTAAAGATCTCAATACATCTCATCCCAACCTGTCTCATCTTTTTTGCAGCACATTGGTATGCTTTTTATTAAAAATGTACCCTCCAGATAACGAGCACCCCTCTACACTTATTTTGCCATTCAGTTAAAATGTGTAAATAGCCTTTAAGAAAACTTCAAAACATCATATATACTGCAGTAGGATAATCACACACTGCAAAGCTGTAATTTTTAATTTATTAATTAGTTTTTTTCTTTTTATTACATCAATTGTGTATAGATATATAGTTTATACAACTATCTCCTATGCTCTCTTCTTTTCACATCACGGTTTTTTAATAGTTCTAGGTCTCGGGCTTTGATGGAAGAGAGTGCATTTTGTATACGTGAATCATTTCAATGTTGCTTGACTACTTAACAAAAGACTAAAGTGATCTGGCTGAGACCCAAAACCATCTTTTCTATTTTACTGATGATATTTAAAAAGAGTTGATGATGTTACGGACCTCTTTGTGCGCGAAATCATCACATATTTGGGACTTGGGTATATGCTGCCCTATTTTGCCTTTTTCTTTCTAAGCCACCTTTTCTCCCAAATTTAAGCCACTTCCTCTGAAAGCAATACATGGCCTGTTGTCTTTGCAGATCAATTGGATTGTTGCCTGTATTTATTGCTTAATACAATCATACACTTTCATTAATCAAAACTGAGTTAAACTCTTGGTAGCATTTAGCCAACTATTCTCACTTAGATTTGTTATGGTACAACAGAAAATTAATTTCCAGACATACATCAGGAAGATAGCCAAACAGAACAGTTGGCTTTAAAGAAACTGTCTAGTGGTTATGAATGGAGATGTGGTTTCTCCAAAATATGCAGTTAAGCATAGATGTATTCATGCAAATTTATCAATTTAAATTAAAAAAGATTGTAATTGAAACACAAAGTTGATCTCTGGTGGGTGGGGGGGAGCAGAGGGGGGGAGGTCGCCCCCCTTGTGGCTCAGTTGTTGCCCTCCTCTCAGTGACCCTCTGCTTAACCAACTTCAGGAACAAATGAAATAGCTGCAGACTCCATGAGAAACCACACCACCTCTACTCTGCCATGTTTGTTTTGTCAGCTTGTGGGTTCTGCAGCTTTGATCATAGATGTATGTCCCACCTTGAATCTGGCGTAAATACTCGTAATTTCCAAAACCATTGCCGGAGCGGTGAGTTGCTCTGCCCCGGGTTTTGTAAACCCATAAATATGAAAGTGCAGGAATCTCTGGCAAGTTACTTTTCAATGATCGTGGAAAGGGCGTCAGAGTTCCTTCCCATCACCTGGTGAGACCACAAACATATTTTAAGTCGCGACCTTTGCCGATTGTTGGCATCTCTTTTGGCTTTGAATATTTAGATAAATTGTATTTGTCTCCTTTTTAAACCCCATTGGTGACAACAATTGTGAGGCTCCTTCTCATTCATTATTTAAAACCCATTAAATTAGAATAAAAAAACAAGCTTTATTTGTTTTTATTATTATTAGATATTTTGCATTGTAGTATAGCTTTTAATTATTGTTTCTGCACCATTTGACCAAGGGTTAATAAAGGTGGAAGTGTGACCGCAGCTGTGAAGAACACACAGTTGTTGTCAAAGTAGACATTTTTTTTATTAGGACTTAACCAAGTTGTATCTTTATACTAAATTCAAAGTTGTGTTCTTCTAACTGCATTTTCCTCCTCTTTCTACTTTCAGCATTGGCTATCCAGTTGTTTATTTGGGGTTTGATGCCACCTGCTATTTCACAAACATTTTCAAGCTGCGCATACAGAAAGCTGTCCAGAGTGAGAATGACTTCCACATGCACCTCCTTCAGCACTCGCTCCCGCCAGGCCTGCAGGTTTACTCCAAGGCCGGCACAGATGGCAGCAGCAGCGGTAAGACCAGGCACCTGCAGCAGCAGCTCAGTGTAATGCCGTTTTGGCCAGCTTTGGAACCAGCTGGTTTTTACCCTTTCATCTACTTTTCTCTTGCCTTATTGCTCTAAAAATGTCTTTCTAAACGATGGTGGAGGATGCACAAGCCCATTTCCTCCCTTGTGCACGCCTGTTTGTGCTGTTGCTTGCATCGCTAATACAAGCCTACTTTCCAAAAAGAAGATTTGCAAATTTTTCCACCATGCGCCGACTCACCACTGGTAAGGGTACGGGGACGGAAAGCACGTAAGACGCCTTTTGTAAACATATTTCCAGAATGATTGATAATTAGGAGGATCATTATTTATATATATGATCCTACCCGTGAAAAGAAAATCCTCTTACTATACCTTAGGGTTAAGATTCTTGGTTTCTCAAGGCTGGTTTTCTGTTGATTCCTTTTACACTATGCAATCAGCTGGGTTTCCTTAGATTATTTAACTTTTAACCAGTGTGTGTTCGTATTATTCCTAATAAATTGTCTCTATAAATAGACTTTGAATGGGAACCCAATTTACATTTAGATTTGTTGTAAAGTGGCTTCATATATACTAAATTAAATGAATGTGAATTATGTTTTTTTTTTACAATAAAGGATAAAATGTGCTTTAATAGTTATGATTTATCTATTTGGCTGACAGATACAGCTGGATCACCAGATATCTACCTTCTGACTTTTCATTTATTAGATATTTTGGTTCTTATGTAAGACTAAGAATTTCAAAGTACCTTTCCCTTTAAGAAAGCAAAGGAAATCATAATAATATAAACGCAAATTTACCATTCCAGAAATAGTAATACTATAAAGCTCCAATTAATACCGAACCAGTGTTGCAGTGTCCCGGCTGAAGTAATGAAAGAAAAGCCCATTGTATTGATCTATAAAGCAGTGGGGCATATGTCTCTCATTCAAGTAGCAAAATGGATACGGTTTGACTCCTGCCAGGAGAAATATCTTTGCGTGGCTGAAATGATCCAAGTTTAAAGCCCGGTCCAGAGGATTTGAACACCTGTGGGATAAATTGGAGCAGAAAATGTGACCCAGGCCTTGTCATCTAACAAACCCCAAAATCTCCCCTTCTTGGAGAACTGTTAAAAATGTCCTCATAATCTTCCTTAATTACTTTTCTGCTTCATTTATCAACGAGTTTCACTTAGTTGACTCCATTATCAGAGGATAATTAGCAGACAAAGAGCTGTTTGTAGATGTGTCATCAAAATATTCCCCCATCTTTATCTCTTCCACAAGAATCTTAACTTTTTAAAGGTTGTGTGCAATAAACAGTTAGATATGATGGTTTCATTTCCCATCATTTATGATTAGTTTCTTGATGTGTCTTCAGTGGCACAAAAGTCATTATAGAAATGTTTTTACAGGCTGGAGATTGTAATAAATATACTGCTTTGGGTGTGAAATCAGAGAATGTTTGTTTTGTTTTTCTCCCTGTTGTTTTGCAGGCTCTAAGTGGAAGATCAAGCCCGAGCCCGGTCAGTATCACTGTCAGAACGGTGCCATTCTGGCACATGACGATGCACACAGCTCGGACTGCCTGCAGATCCGCAGCGAGGAGCAGGCAGCCGAGAAGTCGTCACAGGAGGTGAGGTCAGCCGAAACGAGCCAACGACCATCCTCATCATCATCTAAAAATGCTGTGGCTGAGTCTAAAGATCAGCTTCACAGCGGGGAAAGAGGATCAGAGTCATCCGTAACCCCAGAAAATCTACCTCAAGAGGATCAGGGAAGCAAAGCCACTCGAGCTGCCAAGAGCTCCTCCCCAAAAGCCCGCAGAGGCTGCACAAACACTCCCTCACCTCCTGCTGGGAGGGCTGAGAAGAAACAGAGGACAAACTCAAAAACAATCAGCCCCAACAGGGACGCAGCAGACAAGAGCGCCCCAGTGACTCAGAATTACCATGCTGAACAAATAACCAAGTAAGTTATTGGTTCTTTACATCAGACTGAGCATAATTGGTGCTGAATGTCTTTCTGTTTTGTATTAGACTCGAAGCAGAACTGCGGAGGCTGAAGGGCGAGCTGCAGACGAGCAGGCAGAGTGAACAAGAGCTACGAAGCCACATCTGTAACCTGACAAACAGCGAGAGGAGCCTGAGGCCAGAAGTTTCCCTCCTCAGACAGTCCAACATGCTACTGCAGAGCAAGTGAGTGATCCGATTAACCCACTGGGAGAGTTGTATTCTAGCTCTGTGTGTGCCTTTTTAAACCAAATATCATCCATCAATACCAGATATAGAAGAAAGGGCATAAGGGTTCCAAAACATCAATCACTGAACGAACAGATTTTTAACATATCTGGTCTATTGAATGTTTGATGCTTTGGTCGGAACAAGATTAAACTGAGGGTAAAAATCAAGAAAATTTACAAAATGTTCTTGCACAAAGAAATCAGACATAAGTGAACCAGGCATGTAGCAATCAAACAGAGAGCCTAGGAACGGAAGAGAAATAAACTGAGCAAAGGAAGAGTAGCTGATCAGGTGGAATGAGGAGCTGCTGAGGCAAAAAAAAAGCCAAGCAGCTGAAGGAGGAGGACTAATTAACTACACCAGAGCTGCAAAGAAACCTAGAGAAATATCTGAAACGAAATACTCTAAATATTAAAGAACACTAAAACTAGGAAACCAAACAGAAAAAAAAAAAGCTGCACTGATATGGAATAGTCACATGAATAAGAGAAATAAACTAATATGGTAAAACGCACGGAGCACAATTAGAATGTTATAAACAAGAAAATGCTGAAATCATAGAAAATCCAAATCCCTGCAGATCATTATCATTTATGAATATTTAAATACATGCAAAATTATCAGTTATTTTTATATGTAGTATTAAATGTTTTACCAGTCTGCAACAGATCAATGTCAATGATAACGTCAATGCATTGAAACACTACACCAGTGCCACTCTCAGCAGTGGTGTAAATCACCAGCTTTAAATCATTCCTATTATTAGATTAGATTGTGCTTGTTCTTAAAAATGAGTTAGTGAGCATCTTTTGATTATATTAGAATGGATACCCAGAGATACCCACAACTTAATACAATTTTCTGTTATATATTTTTTTCTTCCTTTAAGCAAATATGATTACAGTAGATAACCATTTTTTTATAGCTATTCTTTAGGAGTTGTGTAAATAACTTCTTGTTAGCCTAAATATGATTGACTTTAGGCATATTGTGCTGTGTGGAATTTCATTTTATAATGTTTTTTTGGTTCCTTTTAATTGAGATCAGGAGGGAAAATTGGTCTTTTTTATTTATTCCATTCTTTAAAGATTGGAATTTGATTCCCTGATAAGTGAGGCACTTTTTCTATTGATTATTTCAGTACTATCCTTTGTCTTAATACATAATGTAACACAATTTTTTTAATTTAACTTATGCTTTTTTTAATTTACAAACTGAAAACCCAAAGAAATATACACAATCATTCAAAATGCTAACAAAAGGACAGCTTCTAGCTTTTTTTCAGTCCCCAGAGCTGTTTTTATTTGAAACAGACTGGTTTAACATAAACTGTCATCTCTTTATTTTTTCTTGTTTTTTAGCTGTCAGTTTAATTTAATTTGAACTATTTAATATATTGCCTTGTTTTATGTCAGGAAAGACATCTGTTGTAGATTCTGTGGCTACTTTCTATATAACCCCCCCCCTTTTGATAATACGTTTCCAATTGTGCCTTCAGGATTCTGTGCTTGACTAAAACCAAGCAGAGGGACAAACAAACCACGGCGGTGCTGGAGAAAAAGACCAGAGCCGAAGCAGAGGGCAGACTCGCTGCTGAAAGGCAGCTGGCTGAGCTTCAGGCTCAGAAAATGGAGGAGGCAGCGAACGCTGCACGGACCCTAACAAACAGGTAAATCTCTCCTGCTGGGCCTTTCATTCTTCAGAACTGAGTGGGTGCCTTTAAATCCCAACCATAGCCAATGGGGGTTAAAAGAGGAAGTTAAAGCCTTTCTTACGGACTTATATGACCTTTTTTTTGTCTTGAAAACAAAATCAGGTATCTTCAAAAATCCTCTCGCAGCCTTAAAAGCTTAGGGAAAGGTATACTTAACAACTGTGAAACATTTGTTTAGCTCACAGAGCAGCACTGATAGCTTATCATTGTTAGCTGCAAATCACTGCTGCAGTTTGGTCATAATAACCACTAAGGGCTCTACTGCCATGTGTTTGCTTTCTTTCAATATTAAGATAAACTTAATATAAATATGATATCAATGACAAAATGTGTTACATTTTAAATGAAAGCATAACTGAGGTCATTCTGTTTGAGTCTAGTGGGCTGTCTGATGTCACTGTAGTGGACTTATGAATTAAACCTGGGTAACCTCAGGCTCCTCTCTATTTTTAATCCTTCACTGATTCTCAGAAGGTTGAGGCTGCCTTTATTGCAGCAGGCCTTGATAACAGCAATACCCTGAATGCAGGCATCAGTCATGCTTCATTATATCGCCTTCATCTTATCCAGAATCCTGCTGCTGAGACAATATTAGCCCTGTTCTTGGCTCCCTGCAGCTGAGGATTGCTTTTGAAATTAGTTTTCAGGTTTAAGGCCCTCTGTAGGCTGGTCACAGCTCACATTATGCAACTTTTAAAGTATTTTATCATTAGGATCAGCAGATGATTCCCTCCAACTCCTTTAATTGAGAACAAAGGCAAAGAGGGTTTTTTGGCTGCACACAGCTCCATATCACATATTCTCCAAATCAGAGTAGCTCTCTAACTCATTGCAGTAGGCTGGTTATTTTAAGTATTTATTGGTGCTGTGTAATTTAAAACTAGTGCTAGCCTACAGTGTAGATGATTTAAAAAAAAAAATCTGCTTCATAAACACCTTTCTGATTTATAAGATAATTACAAATAAATTCATTTTTTGTTGCAGCTGCATGATATCAATGACAAAGCTGTTAGAAATCCCCCCTTCGGTTTAGTTTTTTACTGAATTGAAATGATAAACAAGAACTCCAATACTTTAAATATAACTGAAGCTTTTTTTTTATTATTTGTACATGAAGTTTTAAGATGGAACAAAGTTATATTAAGAAGACAATCAGAACTGTGACCTGCTTATTTTACATTAGATATAATTGGATTGAAAAATTTTAACTTTATTTTATATAAACCAAAATTAGAAATAATTGGTACGGTCCAATATTCTTTTTTCTGTCAGGAAGTAACAAAACTGTTAAATATCCAAGGTTCACATTTAATTGTTACCTATTTTTAACTTTCATTTTCTAAATTTAATAATAACATCCTTCTCTAGCAAGAGAAGAGATTTGTTTGTTTTTATTGTTATAATCATAATTCTATGTATGATAATTAAAAGCTTATTCTAAATGGATCTATGGGTTACTAGCTAAAGATCTGTATGTTTTTTAGTGCAGTAGTAAAATTTCACATAAAATGTTAAATAAGAAAAATAAAACTTGACTTTCATTATATCTACCTGGTGGGTGTTAAAAAATCTGAGATTACAAATTGAATCTCTACAATATTGTTAACATTTGAAAACAGCAACTTTTAGCAACTTTCAGTATAAGTATATTTCATCTGAAATAATTTTTTAATTAATTTTTCTTTAATTATAAGCTGCCAACTGTGATTAAATTAGGATTAGTAAAACATGGCCTCCAGTTTCTGAGGGTTATAGGTATAGTGGAGGATTTTTGCAAATTTTTTAAAAGACCTGCTCTCCACACTTTAAAAAAAAAAATGCACATGGGCGTGCAGGTAGAGCAGTGGTTAGCACGCATGACCCATGTACGGAGGCATTAGTCCTCGCTGCGGCTGACTCGGGTTCAAATCCAAACTGTGGTCCTTTGCCTTTTGTCTCTCCCCCTCTCTCATACCCCCTTTCCTGTCAGCCTACTGTCAAAAAAAAGAGCCAGTAGTGCCTTAAAAAACGAAAAAACAAAAACTAATGCACATGCACAACCCTATACCCGCTCCTGAGAGTGAACGCCTATTAAAGACGTGCAAAATCATGCAAAAGCCCATTTCACCTCGTGCACGCTCTGTTTAAAAGTTGCTGTTTGCATACAAGCTTACTTTCCAAAAGAAGATTTGCAATTTTTCCACTATGGCAGAATCACAACCAGTAAGTGAAAATGGGGACAAGCACATAGAACGGCTTTACGTAAACATATCACCAGAATGAATGACAATTAGGAGGACCACTTATTTTGATGATCCACCTGGAAAAAGAACATCCTTCACTATACCTTTAAGAGTTTGAATTCACATAGAGACACATCACTCCTAGCAACTCTTTAAAATGGGAAAGACAACAGAACAACCCTATGTAATAAGACAGATTTGTCAGATCTTCCTAAATTAGGTAAGAGGGACAGAAAAAAGCCTCTGCTGAATTTTGTCAATACTTGGAGAAAAAAAGGAGAAGCCTAGTCTATCTTTCTAATACCAATGTCATAAAATAAAACCAAGAAGTTCACCATTAGAAGCTGCAGCAAAGGCGGCTGGCTGAGGTCTGTGGGTCATCAAGTCTCCACAAATATAGTTTAAGGCTTTTTCTGAAGACAGTTTTCACTAAGAGACATCCATATAATGTAACCGTATACCATCCTTAATTTAAAACTTTCCGGCCCTTTTTTATGCTGAAGTGTTTTTCAGTTACTTAAAATTGATTATATTAAACCTATAAAAAGTTTTCAACCACAATTATTTCATACTATGCATGCTATGTCACATCCGATCCAAAAAATGTAGCAGGTTATCCTAAACACAAATCACACTTTGATTTTTTAGCTTTTGTTCTTAGAAACAAATCAGCTGCATCATGATTGTCACTTTCAGGTAGAGTTAGTAGCTCATCTGCTGAAATTGGAAAGTTATACCTACGCTTTCATGCATGTTTATAAAAGCGTTGACTTTTCAAGGGAAATATTTTTGCAGCACAAAAGACCCTAATCTGTACATTAGGATTATAATATTGCACCAAAGAGATGAAATTAGTTACAGTATTTTTTAAACTCAAATTTAGCTTTACACTTTTGCTTGTGTCTGCAGTTTTTTTTGAACACCCTAGAAAGAAAAGGCAACTGTTGTGTTTCTGTCTGTGTGAACTGATCTTCTGATAATCCCGCTCCTTTCTTCCCAATCCAAGCTGCTAATCTCTTCATCTCCTACACCAGGCAGGAACACTGTGAAACCCAAATGTTGAGGAAAAGAGTTAAAGATCTAGAAACAGAGTACAAACAACTGCAGCTGGAGTATCAAGTGAAAGAGAGCCGTGTGGTAGATCTAGAGAGAGATATCGAGGTATTTTTTTCCTCTTTGGGAATGAACTGTGATTTTAAGTGTCTGTGAGTCTCAAATGGTCGTGTGCCTCGTCGTTCTTAGTTTGCTCATGATCCGGTTTTTGCTTTTCAAGTGTTTCTCTTTTTTTGTGTGTGTAGAATTTGTTTAGCAAAGTGAATGATTTTCATCCAAGATCTTTTGGTGTGTTTAATTTGATCTGCAGTCCACATATTTCAATTTCTCATTACATCAGTGAGCAGTACGTATAACTGAATGGACGTTTGGTGTGCACGTTGTTGTTGTGTTGAGATTTGATCTCGTGTTATTGAACATACACTTCACCGTGCATGCTGAGATCAAAGTAAGGTCTGTTAAGAAATCATTGTGTGCATCTTTAAAAGGTCTCTGTTTGAACTATGCTTACATTTAAAGTCAGCTTGTTATTTTCTTAACAAAACACTCCAAGAAAAGAAAGAAAGAGGGAGGGAGAAAATTAAGAAACCAAAGCACTGACTCCCTCTGGTGGGCCAAAAGTGAGAAACTAGTGTTGTCTATTTATTTGCTGTTATCCCTTTTGTTTTCAGGCACTGGCGAAGTACCGCTGTGTTGAGAAGGAGACAGACATGCTGCTCTCCACGTTATCAGCCATGCAGGAGAAAGCACAACATCTGGAGTACAACCTGAGTGCAGAGACACGCATCAAGCTGGACCTCTTTTCTGCTTTGGGAGACGCACGCAGACAGCTGGAAATCGCTCAAGGTTTCCTAAGCTTTGTTCCATTCTTTAAAACAGACTTACAGTTGTCATTGAATCTAATTGGATTTGTTTTCAGGAAGCAGAATGAGAGCTTTGACTGTGTATTCATCCATAAATCTTATTATAAAACAGAAGAAAATCCACCAAAACAATAAAATAAGAAATACTCCGACATCTCTAACGTGTCTTTAAAAGTCTATATTTCTTTTCTATTGTATATTCATAAATTAAAAATTTTCTTACAGCTAATGTAAACTTTGGGAAGGTGAATTGGGAACAAACAATCAAAATTCAGAAAATTTGTGTCTATTTATGTTTCATCCACAGCTTTGCTTTGTCATTTCAACATTACACCAAAACAAGAGCAAATAAAATAAACTCTGGTTTCTAACTTGTCAAAGAATGATATAATCATTAATTAAAACAGTAGAACCAAAATGAATAAAAAATTGAATTTCGTTTATCTTCTGTTTTGCCACCATTTTTGACTAGAGGTTAGAGTGAAGCTCTATTTGCAGTGTTAAGCCATACTTGATCTTTGTTAACTATAAGCTTACTTGACCATTCAGTAGCAGTGATACCACCTTAAGAATCTGCATCATTATGTTTGAAAAGCACTCGGAAAAACTCCCAATTCTGCTTTGTGTGCTGCCAGCTGTATGCACAATCTGGAGGTGTGTATACCAACATAGGAAGCTTTCATTTATCACAACCCAATTCCTTTCCATACAGAAGAAGAGCCTTCATTACCAGAGAAACATTTGTTTTAATTAACAGAAGCAACCAAACAAATGTACATTCATTTGAGCTGCATAATTTCTAGTGTTGTTGACCTCTTACAGATGTGTACACTTGGAGAAAATGGGAGTTAGTTGTTTATCTTAGACCGCTTGTTTTACTTTATCAGGGGGATTTACTGTTCCATCTCCCTAGCGTTTAAAAGTAGCTCAACGGTGGTTAAGTAAATTGAATTTAATAATGAGTTGAACCTGCTGTTCATTTGGGTTTTTCCCTCCAGCCTTTTGCGGGATTGGGTCTGTTTTTTACTACAATTATAACTTTATTTTGAAGTGTAGCTTGAAGAACATAGTAGTACACACTCATCATACACATAGTTTGAAGGTGCTAGATTCTCTGCAGTCCTATTCCAGATCATGCCAGGTAACCTGAGTCTGTCACAACTCACCCTAGAAGACCCACTGATAGCGTCTGCAGAGACCATCCTCATTTGGACTCCTTTTTAAAGCGGTGGCTTAGTCTTACTCAGGAGTAAAAAGGATCAAATCAAACCACCAGCTGTTTGACCATTATGCACTGTTACTTGTCTGGATTAATGGGAATATAAGATAATAACACATTTATAGATCCAATATCATACATCTGCACAGCTTCTAATAAATAATAATTATCATACCCCTGAAGTTAAATATAATTCTAATCTGATAAGTTTTGATCACTTCCCTTTGAAACTTTGCTACTTCTGTAGAATAAATTCTAGGAATTAAAGTGTTACCTGCTGCAGCATGGGAAGTCATCGTGCAGCAACACCCACATGAGTCATGCAGCCAAACTGCAGCAATTAGTGTTTTTATGTGTTGCAATTAGATTGATTAAAAATGATACAGCAGAAATGTGGGTGCCTTTATGGTTATTATCTCATCATATCTGTGCCGTCTCCTTCCAGATGTTGACCCTGTCTTCATATTTTGTCCTTTCTTGGCAGGTAAGGTGAAGAAACAGGACAGGGAGATCCGTGAAATGAAGCAGAAGATTGCAGAGGTGATGGCGGTGAGCCCTGGGGTGTCCTATGTGGCTCCGCGGCCCCAGGTGCCTCAGTATCTCACCAAACTACTCAACTCTGAGCGCTACATGCTGAATCCACGAGCGCTGATGTACCAGTGTTTGAAAAAATAACAAAGAACAAAGTGGATCCTTGATGCATTGTCACTAAGCCTTCCTCACCAGGACCAGAAGAGTTGTTTTATTGTTTTGTTGTTTAATTTCATGCAGAGCTAAAACAACACGGTGAAGACCCTGCTTCCAGTTCCCAGTGGAAACAGTTTAAAGCCTCCACAAGTCCAATGCCTTCTACTGCACTGTTGGTGCTAACTTCATGTTATTTAATACAGTTCCTATTTTCCTCCCACATTTGAGAGTTTCTCTTAAAAAAGCGAGGTATTTTATATGCAGAGCTGCTTAAGGCAGTATTTGACTCATCTTCATTGAATTAGAAAAGCACAACGGTGTTGCTTTTTCAGGCTTGGTAGATGAACAAACTTTAGGTCCGTCGTTTGATGCGGATGAAATGACAACAAAGGAGTAAAATACCCAAAAGGAAGTAAATGTTTCAGAAAGACAGATGCCAATATTGTCGTCTGTGGTTGAAATATATATAATGATTTGCAAATTTATTGAAATAATGAAAGGATCAAACCAAATAGAAAGGAAAAAAAGCCTCCACAATTAATGCCACTCCTAGTATTAATGTTTTAAAAAAAAAAAACTTGAAGTTTTAGGGAAGGACCTGAAAGATCTGAGGCACTGACCTACAAGAGAGGTTTCAAAATGGGTTTCTTTCAGGGTTTTTAACTCTGGAGACTTTATGGAACTTTCTATGATTTACAAAAGGTTGCAAGTAAATCCCAGAAAGTAATCAATAAGCTCCAAGAATGAGTCCCTCTACGGGGTATTCCTGGACCTTAATGGGTACTTTTGTCTTTGCTTGTGTGTATATTTGGATCATTTTAATATTCTTGTGCTTTGCATTCATTTTAGCTATTCTTTTTATTATGCTCCCTCTATGTTCTTTCTGTTGTACTTTCTGAGAAAGTATATGCTTTATTATCTAGGGTCATTGGATTGCATCTTTGCTACACAAATGTATGATAAGACTATTAGTTAATCCCTTTCTGTGCCATACAGGTGCTCCAGCAGCACCCATGAAGACTTTCTCTCATCGGCTTGGTGAATTCCTGTAGTGGCTACAGCTGCAGTGCCGTTCAACCAATTTTCTTGTTACTCATTTTACATTTCGAGCACTTATAGACGAGGCACGGAGCATTAATGTTGGTTCTAGCTGTTTAATTGATCATCAGGTATAAAAAAAAAAGATTACTCCCCAGAAATAGTGATCTGCTGTTTTTGACACCAAAGGAAACAGTTCATCATAAATGATAGCCGTACACCAAACAAAATAGACTTTTGGTTGAACTAAGATGACAGGATAAGAAGAGTACTGAAGCTTTATCAGAAAGAAAGAAAAACTGGAAGACATCTGCCGTATATAACTGCCATTTTTTCCTGTTTTACTCATTTTATAACTATGGGAAACATAAAGTTGTCTAAAATGAATTAAAACTTCCTAATAAAGTGTAGATATATTTTACAAAACACTACAGTGAAAGTTATTTTCTTGAATTCCAGGGGGTACCAGTGATCACGTTTTTTACCCCACTGAATATATACTAATTAATAGTCCAGTTTTTCCAATATTTTCTATTTGAGATTATGGCAACGCTCAAAAATCCTAAATATCCTAAAAGCTTTTTTAAACATTTTTATCAGGAGTGGTAATAAAAATGGAGGCTCTGTATACGATGGTGCTTGTTTTAATTTTGCTTTAAAGTGCTGAAATTAACTACATTTAACTTAATTTGATTGCACTATTATTAAAATAATCTAAAGAAGTATTTAAAAGTGTATTCTTTTTCAAGGGATTAGCTATTTCTCTTCTAAATGATTGATGAGAACTTTTCCAATTATCTCCATTTGATCGATCACTGCAAAGAAAATAGTGCAGATGTCATCATTAAAGCTATCTTTGATTAAAATCCTTTTCCACACGTATTTTAGGATGGAGAAACTAAAGCAGCTAAATGGAAATTTAGCCATAATTTAACTTCAAGTTTACAGCTGTTCCTCTGGTGTAAACATACATATTTTATGTATTGGAAATTTGTAGCTGTAAAAGACTTTTTTTTATAAATTTGTTTCAGATATGACAAGTTCAAATGAATGGTCGAAACTAAAAATGAATTAACTTTTTGTGAATGTCTTCATTGGATAAATTACAAATAAAAGGATTCGATTTTCTTTATATAAAACTGAAAACAAATGTGATTCTTTTAAAAACAAGCATGAGACAAGATGTTCTTGACAGCTCATGTTGACTGTAAATAGAGAATTATTTGGATTGTGCTGAAATTCAGATCAAAGTTTTATTTGTTGTTTTTTATCTAAAAATGCTGTGTTTCGGAACAATTTGAAATATTTTAAGGTATCAGCTTTGTTAAGAAGCTTCCTGGTTGAAGAACGGGAGACTCTTTGGAAGTATTGCTTAATTGCAATAACATGGAGAAGTGAAAACAAGGCTTTTGATGCTGGAAGCTCATGTTTAAAATGAGGTCGACTGAACTGACTTTTAAAAGTTAAAAGTAAAATTATGTGAACCAAACATTGCTCACGGATTTAATTACTGTGCCTATATACGTTACTTTCAAACTGGGAAGTAAAAGAAGAATTTAATGTGAATGAGTAATGTGTTTGAAGTGCTATGTACTGGTTTTATTTGGATTTATTTTGTACTTGCTGTACAGAAATGGAAAAATTCCCACGCAGCTGATAAACTCATGACTGAGACGTGGCCATTTTGGTAGCTTTTTATTTACGGTGTCTTTCTAGGGTGTTTTATATCAAAGCTATTTTTTAGTCTTTGCTGTTCTATTTTAACTGCTGTAATTTTGTACGGCAATGTGTTTTTTTTTTTTTTGTCGGCATGAAATGTGTTTTATCCAAGTGTCATTTAAACACACATTATGAACATCTGTACATGAATATTCTTGTACAAGGGCTATCGTTTGTAAAGCATTTTTGGATGAATAATTGTTGAATTCAAAATGACTCTCGGAGGATAGAGGTCACGCTCCTGATACACCAGGATGAGTTTTTTTTGTATAAATTATTTAAACTATTGAATTTTGTCTAATGGGA
>JAGKQL010004137.1:0-15493 GCA_018398635.1 Cyprinodon brontotheroides
CGTAGGTTTTGCATTAGCAAGTGTTACAGTTTAGATAAAAAATGACTATCCCTGATAGTTCCATATCAAGTGATGAATGGGCACTTATTTTAAATACTTTTACATAGTCTTATGATAAAAAAAATATATGTGCATATATGTGAATAAAAAATATGACTGGTGAGATTTTAATGTATAAATAATTTATATCATGCGGTCCTTTAACTTTGCTTTATTATTCTATTAGAGTGTACTAGACAGTCATTTTTAAATGTAATATTACAAAATGTTCTTCTGGGTGAGTGGGCCCCAAGCTCCCCCAGAGGGTTTTAATCTTTCTCGCCTTTTTCACCCCTGACCCATTTTTATGTCAAATACATAGTGACTGAATATAAAAAATAAAAAGAGGCAATGTAAAAGCATAAAGAGTGTTGGTCCAACAAACCTGAATACAATGGATGAATTAACACCTGTAAATTTGCAGTGAAGTTTTTTAGATACATTTATTATGATTCATCTGATCACCTGTTTTAGTTATCTTGGAACAGGGAATAAAGTTTCACAACCCCGCTCTAAAATATAGTATATCTTAAAAGGCCTAATTAAAAATAAAAAAATCTTAAAATAAACAGGTATATGGTATTTCTGAGTTAAATGTTTTCCTAGAAATTATACTTAGACAACTTTTGTTGTCAATTTGTATATGCAGAGTGTATACAGAATTTCGTTTTGTACAGTTTTCAGAATATTTCCATTCCATAAAGTGCAGCAGTGTGGGAGAAGAAAACATGGTGCAAATATGCATTGAATTGGAAGTTCAGAGCATTAAATATATATGGTGCAAATTTGCAGTGTTTTGGTTTGGTGTTACCAGTGTGAGGCAGAGTCTGTGACATGATTTAGAGTTTTTTCAAAAGTTAAGCTCTCTGATGGCAGTGGGGAAGAAGCTGTTGCAGAATCTGTTGGGTGTTCATTGAATGCTGTGAAGCCTCTTCCCAGAGGGCAGCAGGGAGCATAGTCCATGGTGGGGATGAGAGGGGTCATTGATGATGTTACAGGCTCAGGACACGTAGCACTGGGATGAAATGTCTTTTATGGAGGGAAAAGGGGCCCTGATGATGCTCTCTGCTGTTCACACCCCTCTCCTCACTTTCTTCAAATCCAAATAATAGGATTTTTCATTATGCAATCTGGCAGATGTGTATGAAGGACGTTGTGAGTCAATGAAATGAACAAGCCATTTCAAATTAACATTTTAATCAGGCAATTCAAATAAAAATTTAAAAAAGATTTTGTATTTTATTTATTAATCAATAAATAAATACTGGACTTTGAAAATGTATTTTCAAATCCTATTTCTAAATGGAGATTTAAAAACCACAATTCATAAATGCAATTATAAATAACTCCTTATCCTGTATTAACATTCACCTTGTTTAAGTAATCCTCACCTTTCTGCATACCCGAATGGAAAAGCAAATAACTAAGGAACTGTAAGCCCAAATTACATGTGTGTCATTTGAAAGCTAATACCTTCTGGAGGAAAAGTTCAAAATGTTTATTGAAACAAAACAGAACATAACAGAACAGAAATGGGCTGCTGTGAATCTGTGGACCTTCAGTGACTCCGGCGAAATCACTCCACGCTTGCTCAAATATTCAGGCTCCCTTGAATTTGGAAGCGGGCCTAACAGTGACCTGATGCCCGAGGAAACTATCGGAAACTTGCTCTGGTTTACTGCATCTTCATCAGACGGACGGAAAATTGCAAGTTAGGTATATCAAAAAAAGTAATTAATTTCAAAAGGGAAGGTCCTCTTTGAAATTGTTGTATTTGGTTGTATACATTTGTTTTAAGAGAGGGTCAAATGTTTGATTTTTATGTCCCCTGTGCCACAGAGCTACAGCCACGCACACGGGGGGCATCAGTGTGTTGCCATAGCAATGGCTGTTTTCCCTTTTCATTGGAGGGAAGAAGCCATCCCATTCTTGCCTTATACGAAGCCAATTAACCTACCAGTCATTTTTTGGACTGTGGGAGGAAGCCAGAGTACCCAGAGAAAACCCACACATGCTCAAGGAGAACATGCAAACTCCATGCAGAAAGATCCCGGGGCCAGAATTCTAACCCATGACCTTCTTACCCAAGACCACTGCACCACTGAGTACTGAGCACCAGTCTGTCAGGTTTTAGAGATTCTTTAAAACTAGTCGCAAACTTTCAATCAGAAGAGGAAAATGCATTTAGAGCTTTTACTTGGGTTTCGTTAGAGGCCTTTTAACAAAGATCGTTTTTTTTTTTTTTTTGGTTCTGTCGTTCTGTTCTTATACTACTCAGTTTTTATTTTTGAAAAATCTGTGTGGATTCACTGTTTTATCAGCATTTGTAATAAAAATGCATTTTTCCTGTTAGAAGCATATATATTTAGCATTATATTTAATTACATTTAAATGTTTACATCAGATCCTATGTGACAGTGATTCATGAAAACATGAATAGGGAAAAAGGAAGGATTTAATGCTTTTGTTTGGTAGATGTGAGCTCTATAAAGGTGTTACCTATTCTGTGGGCATATTGTTGCAGAACAATTAAATACTGGAAACATAGAGGGGAAGTAAGGAAACAGGTTTGGGGAAAAAACAGCAAATTTCATTCTTAAAGAAATGGCAGAGGAAGAAAACTGAGCAGATGGTGGTGTTCTCTCAGGGGTATGAAGACCTGCAGGGTGAGATCTGTTGCACAGATGAAAAGAGGCTAAGGCGCAGAAATAGGTGAAGAAAAGCAGAGAGTGAAACGTGGAGGAAAAGTAAGAAAAAGGAGGCAGAGTACAGAAGGAATAAACAGAAGGAGTAAAGTAGAAAAGGACTAGTGGTGAAGGAGAGTGACATGAGAAGAGAGGATGGAGCGGAAACTGGCGGGTGGATGAAGGCATGGTGTGCAGGTTAGAAGTTGAGGTGAGAGTCAGCAGGATGCAAGGTGACCAAAGAGATGAGAACCAGGATTGGAAAGAGAGAATGTTAGATCAGCTCAGAACAGCTTGTGAGGTGATGGGAAAGATGACTGCAGACGAAGGGGAAAAAAAGGATAAAAGGATTTCTAAAGGCAGGGAAAAAATGAGGAGGGATAAAATGAAGAATCATACTTACATGTTTTGGAAAGAACTGAACTAGAGAGAGGGAGCAGACGAAAAGATGGACAGACTGAGATGCAGATGGATGCCTTTCTGCTTTCAAGGGAACGGAAGCATTTGAGAATATGTTGAATTTGGTTGAGCTTCTGTTTTTCAATATGGTGTTCTCAGATAGACATATTTTACATTTTTAAAGTTTATTATCTATAAAAAATATTTTTCTTAGCCTTGTTTTTTGGGGCTAAAAAAAAATATGACTGATAAACCTTCAATTGCTAGAACATAGATAATACTGTATGTCCATGTTTGAAATTATTAGAGCCAATTTTATGTGCCATCCCCAAATTCATTGATTTGTATTCATTAACTGACTGATTGATGTTGTTAAAAGCTGCCTTGTCATATTAACATTTTCATGACTTTTGGAACGTATGAATTTTTAACAAACAAAAAATATGTCACACATTTACAACACTCTAGAATGTTAAATTATAAAAATGGAAATACCATGGCTAAAAAAACAAGATAATAGAGAAGAACTACAGAAAGTTACATTAAAATGAGAAAATATTTTTTATCAAGCACTTCTTAAATCAGGCCTAGAGATCCATTAAAGCCATTAATCTGAAAAAGAACAAGAAAAAACAAGAACCCTATAACAGTGTGCTGTGCTACATGGATCACTCTGGGGTTGCTTAAATGAAGATGGGTTTGATCCTGCTTAGGGTTAGGTTTAAATCTTCTTCCTGTCCACATCTCGAACCAAACCCATCTTTTAATTTTGCATTTACTTTATTTAAGATAAAATTTAAGTCCTACTTTGTCACCAGTTTGATGAATAGGTGAGAAGGCTTTCTAACCTAAAATTGAGTAGTTTATACTTTCTGTTATGTTTTGCTTCAAGAGCATTCTAGACTCAAATGTGGTAGCTGTAAAACAAAAAAAAAACCACAAGAAAGGTTGAACGGACATTGTGTGGTCCACTCAAAATGCGTAACACTAGATGATTTTGAATGTAAAGTTAGGGTTGAGATAGGAATCAAATGTGGTGCTTATATGCTTAGTTTAGCCAAAAATATATCAAAACATCTTATTAACCCTGAAAATTGACCCGAACTTGACATATCATCTCACTAGAAATTTTTCAAATGTCTTTTTAAAACACCATATTACAGAGCTGTTTTACCCAAATTCCCAGAGAAAGTGCCATCCAAAAAATGCATCTATGGGAAAAAATCAACCTTGAATCTTCTTTGTGTGTTCTTAATAAGTAAACAACTAAATGGCAAGCACTAAATGGATTTTGTTCAGATTAACTCTTTTTCTCAATTATTTTTCTTTTCAGCAAAAGCAGCAGTTCCATTTCAAAGCCCAAACATCGTGATAAAAATCTATAAATAAGTAATTCATTTAAATTCTCTATATTTTTCCACCCTCCCTCAACTGTCTTTGTCACAGATTGGCTGCTACAATGCAAGCTGATTAGGCCTTAGTTGTTTACCCCTGTTGACAAATTACATAATTAGATTGTATGAAATAATTAATGCATGCACACACACTCCTAATGACTTAGGAAATGTGTGTCAGAAAGTCTTTGCAGAACTGCTGCCTTGGGTCTTCCCAGTAGAGTGAGACTTGAAAAAGTAACTTGTGTAATGTTTGGAACACATTCTTTATCATACATGTTTTATGCTTACCAAGCACTGATGGTTCCATTGGATAACAAATACCATAATCTTGTTAACAAGGATACAACACATGATAAATCCTTTAAGTGAGGGAAAGGGCTTTTTCCACACAACACAAGTTCAGTGCTGTAGGTTAGAACCCTCCCACATCCAGAAGATAAAAAAAGCCTCCCTTTCTGCCTCCATGTCAAATTTATATTGCTTTGACCTTTTTACTCCATGGCTCCCATTTTCCATAAATGCTGATTTTGGCACCAACCATTTTTTATACACAAACGGATTAAGGGCCGATGGGATGGGTTCCACCACTCTCAACTCATATTTATACAGACAGGATGTATGAATAGTAAACAATCCCTTGGAGTTCATTTGTTCCACAATAAGGAATTAAAGAATAAAATAATAATAAAATAAACGTATTAGTTTTGTGAATAAAAGTAATTTGTTTACAGTTTATAATAAACAGAATTGCTGTTACTCCAAAAAAAAGAAAGAAAGTTCACATAAAATCTATAGAAGTGAATACTTAAAACTTAATTCTTTTTATATGTTCCATTTGATGGTCTGCTCAATGCACAATTGTCATTGACACTACATGAAAGGTATGTGACAAAATGTGCTGGTGAGATACACTCTCCGAGCATTAATTTCAAGTTCAAAAGTGTGATAGAAAGGGTCCACAGTCAAAAGAGATATTTACAGCTTAAATATGGTTGTGAAGGCCCTTTACGAGATTGGTTAAGATCAATAAGGTATCTTGTGACACTTGATTCAAGGTTTCGAGAGCCATCATATTTATTTATTTTTAATTCAAATTGTTGCTCCTGGAAAAACATTTCCCTCATTGCACGCATGTCATGCAAGTCAAAAACAGAACTTCAGAATGAGGAGGAATTTATCACTTTTGAAGTTTTAAAAGACATCTTAGAACAGCAAAGAACATTTTACGTTGAAACAATGAACAACCAAGAGTCAAACTTCTTGTCTTTCACTTCCTGTATGGCATTTAGGTCAGCTGTGGTTGTTTTTAAGTGCTTAACAAATTGGAATGGATTGGATTGCATAAAATGATTCTGGAAATTGTCTAAACATGACTCAATGGTGTAATTAAAGCCTGATGGAAATGGGGCAAAAGGTTAATTTATTTGAATCTCAGATGCAACAGTTAGGCCTATCTCCCCAGTGTTCTAAGTCAGACATCTCTGACATTACTCAAGCTGACTCCTTAGAAATTTAAAATTGTCGAAATAATGTCATAATTGATGGACGGCCTCAAGATTAGACTTTTAAATCAAGGTATGACTCTGAAAGGAAAGTCAGATAATTTATGAAGACATGCTGTAAATTGATTAAAAAACTATTGAGATGTGAAAAGCCCATTTGACTGGAAATCCTAAACGCAATTCTGGAAAATCAAGGCCAATTGTAGTGAAATTCCTATGATTCCTAAACTAATGATGTCCTCTCTGTCTACAAAAGTTTGATTTTACTTTTGATTTGATTGGGTTATCTGAGATTGGCTGCATAGTGGGGCCTTGCAGCATGAGAGTTCTGGTTTTGATTCTTAGCCCAGGGTATTTTGGCTTGGAGTTTGCATGTTCTCCCTGTGCATGCGCAGGTTCTCTCCACGTACTCTGGCTTCTTACCACAGTCCATGGGAGTAAACCAGAGTACATGCCAAAGTGTTTGCATGGTTGTGTGTCTTTGTGTGTCTCTGTGTTGCCCGACAACAGATTGGCGACCTGTCCAGGGTGTACCCCATGTACATTATACATTTGGTCAGTCATTTATAATGGACTGAAATGCATTAATTAATTGCAATCATACTTAAATAGGTCTGACCATGGCATCTAATATTCCATCTTGTCACCATGGACCATTGGAGTTTAGGATTCTCCCCAGTATAGACAAATTAGACCTTACCCCCACAACTGAGGAAGAAGTTCAAGTGTTGAGTACAATGTATGCCACTGTTGTGTTTTATTTTTTTTGGTTTGCCACTACTTTGTAAAGTGGAAGGCTATGCTCTACTATAGAAAGATAATAAAGGCAGAGCCTCCCTGTGTTCGTCTCTCAGTGTTTGAGTCAGTGCGGGGCACTGTGGCTACTAGTTCTACAATAGAAAATGTCACCTGTGTCTTATGTATCTAGGTTAGCATGTCTGAAAATATATCTACATACACCGAAGATAGTGGGAAAGGATCAGAAGCCCCCAGAGTGAATAACAAAATAGCAGTTACAGGAGAGCCAACAGATTATGGGCCCAAGCAAGTTCCAGGTGCAGTGATGCATGGAAGGGGACTGCTGTTGCGGTTTGACGGAGAAAATTCCTGCTATCACATCTACTGTAGGAAGCAAAGTTCTTGAGGTACTTAAAAACTATCAGCCTCAAAGGCACTATCCTGGGAATGAGTTAGCATCAGGGGCTAATGCACCAGAGGCTGAGGGAGTCGGTAGGAAAGATGAAATGGCTTATGCAGAATTGTGTGGTTGTTTGGATGACAAGATGCTAATACTAATCCTTTATGAGGCACCTAATGACTAAATCAAAACAGAATCTATGGACTTTATTTTATTTAGGGCTGCAACAACGAATCAATAAAATCGATAAAAATCGACTTTTAAAAAGCGCTTGGCAATGAATTTCATCATCGATTAGTTGTGTCGCGAGATTAATGCATCCGCCGCCGCCGTCATCATATCCACTTGACTGAAACGGGGAAGAAAAAATACGGCAGAGCGAAGTCAGCGCCGCAGGTGCAGTGTTGCTAACTCAGCGACCTCTTTTCAGACCCCTCCAGCGACAATTTTTCAAAAGCGACTAGCGACAACAAATCTGTCGACTTTTTACGGTGTCACTGGCGCTTTTTGGAGACTCTTACGTGAAAGCATGTATCGTTCCTACTCTGCCATGGGGCTTCCCCATCCCAACGCCTTTCTCCCTCTCCCACAGGTGTCCCTCTCAGCGCTGCAGTCAGAGCAGCAGGATGTTTACCCTCAGCTTCCAAACTGCAAATGAAGCTGCATGTGCCAGGATTGACGGCGAAAATTTATCACAATATTTAAAATAGCCTGTGCTTTGTACAGTGAAAAAAGTCGTAACATGCAACTTTTGTCAAAACAAAAGCACGGAAGCACCATGTTTGTTTCGCTTTAAAGTGGGGAAACGTAACGTTAGTTTCTCAGGTAGCCCATCTGATGCTTTCCTTACCGTGTTAGTAGGTTACAGACAGTGATAAGGTTGGCTACTTATTTTACTTTTAATTTCATTTGAATTAGCTTAAGCAACTTTTCTATTTACTTTATAAATAAATTAACTTGCAAATTATGAGGGCAAGGCTTTTAAAGTTTAAATCTTCTGGCAAAGCATATAAAGTAAAGATCCTGCAATTTATGGAAGTAAAGCAGAATAAAATCCAGCAAGATCAGTAATATGTCAATTAATTATATGCCACATTCCCATGTAAAATATCTGTCTTTGGAGGATGTGTTTTTAGCACCCCTAGTTCTCTCATTTTTATTCCAAATACAATTTATAATTTGAATCACAGGGCTATTTTTATCTCTATGGTTCAGTATTTTCTCAAGTAGCAACTTTAACTGCTATACTTTCCTGTCTTAAAAGGCAGAACTATTCTAGTCTAAAAAACTCATTTATTGAAATGGGGGACCTATTGTTTGAACCCCTTAGGGGCTTTTAAAAACAAAAATGTCTTTTTATGCACTTTTATGAAACAAAGTACCCAGTTTGCGTAGTTTTAACACAAACATTTATTTTTCATATTGCAACAGTACAGTTAATGAGCAACCTGTACTTGTGTGCTTGTTTGTTCTGTCTAAAATGTTTATTTTGGAATAAAGAGGTTAATATAAAAAATATTTTTTGTCCGATTCATCGATTAATCGAAAAAATAATCGGCCGATTCATCGATTTTTAAAATAATAGTTAGTTGCAGCCCTAATTCTATTCAATTCTCTATTCTTTTATGTGGTTGTTCGGGGGGTATATCTGTGGGATTCTGCAGAGTTTTTTTTTCTCCTTCAACATTCTTTATCTGGTACAATCCTCCATATGTTCTGAGCCACAACACAACCTTTAACAAATTCTGTATTAAAATTGTGTCATTGGTGGGTAGGGGTTAGTAAAGGAGACCCATCACGGCTTTATCACTATGACTCAGACATTACTGCAGTGCTTGCGTCATCTCGACCCCCAAATATTACTGTGAACTAGCATACATTTTCAGCACAGGATGCAGACACATTGCATTTAAAAGCTTTTTTTTTTGTAGAAATCTTATTGATAGCTGACAATTTAGAGGTGATACTTGTCTCAGAGATCTCATTTCATTTTTCATTTTCATTTCATTTCAAAAAAGTTTATTTCAAACCTGCACACATTTTACAATACATATAATGACAAACAATATATGCATGGCTTGAAAAATCTGATTTGCAATCAATAGAATGCAATGTATACGTTTCAATGAAATTGCTGTGAACAGGAGAGACCAAGCAATGGGCTCTATCTACAACTTCACTATTTTCTAAAAGCCAGTTTCTTTACTGAGGTCAGACACAATAGCATTAATCAGTTTGTCCAGAGATGAAAGGCATGAAAAAAAGGAGCTGGCTGAAGTTCAGGAAGAAGTAGAGTTATGCATATATCAAAAAGTACCACATTGTAGAAAACAGTCACCATATAGTCAACATTCTTGTTTGACATTTTATTTGATGGTAAAGAATCTATTCAAATTGACATACATAAACATTTAAAAAGAAAATTATTTCTCTGCCAATAAAAAATAATTCTCTTTCAATAGTGTAATGAAGATATTAACAAATAAGCAAATATAGGGCAAACAAAACACAACCAACGTTTAGATTTTTTAGATTCTGTAGCAAGCAGGTACAGCAAAAAAACAAAACAAAAAAAAACAAAAAAAAAACCTCACAGGTTTTATTTCTTTTAAATAGGTTTGCTTTTGAACATTGAAATAGAACAGTTTGCTTTTATGTCTACTTCATAAACATCATCATCAGGCAATATTTAGAAACATCAAATTGGCTTTGTTAATTTTTTTATCTAAGAATAAATTAGGGGCAATTTGCACATTAATGTGCAAATTCTTGTTTGAGAGAAACATAGCTCTCTATATCAGTGAACCACAGGGATTCTCAGAACTGACTCTAACATTCAGTAAAAGGAATATTTAATTGTTAGCAAAATGCTCTGCATGAGTATATTTCTGTGTTAAAAAGAAATAACCTTTTCAGTCAAAGACCGTTTGTCAATTAAATACTTAAACCTGTGAAAACAACATCAAAATGATGCTAATTGCTAAATTCAACAGTCAGCCAGTCAAGCTCCATCTGTATTGTGTTAGCAGCATTGTATAATTTGAGAAAAGTATCTCAGCATCCACTGAGGTAGTGAGGAGATGAAGATACAATGCTGCTATTGGAGCAAGCATGGCCATTCTGTCCTCCCTGGCAGTCCACCACTCCACAGAGTGGACCACCTCAGCATCTCTCCTGTCCAGGTGGATATAGCAGTGCCATTCCTCAGCTGACACAGGTGTAAGGGCAGGGGTCACCTGGATGTACTCCTGTAGGCTCTTTCTCACACCATCTACCTTTGCTGGGTTGATAACTGGGAGGGCTCTGAAGAGCTCCATGCTGGGGCATGTCTTTATCACATTCTGCAGCACAATAAGCCATGGTATTTTGGAAGAGCTGAGTGCAGGCAGCACAATTGTCATTGTCCAGTTGTCTCGGTTATGCTGTGGTCCTGGAAAGCGAACCGTCAGCCTCTACACTGTGGCCATATTCAAACAGCATGAGGAGATTCTTTAGTTGACTGTGGATGGTGGCAGCAGAGGGCCTGGAAGTATCCTGTAATATTGTGTGTGTGGTCTTGATCTCAGCACTGTGCTAAACAATGAAGATAGCTTGGGCCTTTATGGCACTTTCTTTCTCCTCTAGCAGCACTCTTAGGTCCCAAATTAAGTCACATAAAACATCCAGGTCGTCTGCAAGATACTCGACTGGTCAACTAGGAACCCCATCTGGTCATGACAGCAAACACTGGCATGACAGGAATGCCTACAGTACAAATAGGCCCGGAGCTCTTGACAGCATTTAGGTGCCTTACAGAACACAAACTTCACAAGTGCAAACACCCTGTTAAGGTCCTCAAAGCTATCAGGGAAGACCTCCAGAACCAAGTTTCGGACATGTGCCAGACATGTTACATGTACTGCGTGTCGGTACAGGTCATTAATTCATGTAGCTTGCTGCGTCAGTGACAAAATCCCAGACATCATTAAAATTGATGTTGTTGCTGATGGAAGAAATTATTGCCTGGGACATTACGGTGAACTCTTACAATGAACATTAAGTCTGCTGCGATAGGTGGACTACCAACAGATAGCAGAGGAATGGCAAGCACACGATAGCCACAGGCATTTGTTGTCTCATCTAATAGATCTCCTCTAATAGATCATCTAATAGACAGCCTTTTCTTCTACAACATGCCTAATGTCCTCCACATACTGAGGGAACAGCTCTGGTAGGTAGTCAGGGCAAGGGTGGGATGGAGCTGGAAGGGATCCACCCTGCTTGCAGTATTACTGCAAAAAAGCAACCAGCTTGGGGGCTTTCTCTATCGGGATGTCGGCTTCATCAAGAGCCTTGGTGAAATCCAGCACAAGCAAAATCCAGCAGTTTGAAGGGGTCTTGGAGAGGCAGGCAGCCAGGGTTTGAGTCTTGTGTCACACTGGTTGACAACAAATGAAACATAGGAACAAAAAGAATTTAAAAATGGTATAATTATTATACAGAATTTAGGATCAAGTTAATATTCTCTTTATTTTCCTTTTTGTAAATGGAGCACAGCATGTATGGAACCATATGATAAAATTTGAATATAATTTATCTAAAATACCAAATTTAGTCAGTATTAAAAAAACAGCAGCAGCTCCATCACTTTAACATGAAAGGTACAGTGGCTATCACCTGAGGAAGCCGCCTCAAGCTGGAGGAACAGCTTCAGATCGAACAGAACTTTGGATCGCCCTTACCTGCCAAAGCTTGAGATGGCTGTCATAGGTTGTAAGCGCTCTAATGGGGCAAACAACTCTGCAGTTTTTGCAAAGGTTTTGCTTCCTATCTTTGCTAGAGTAAGTTATAATTAAGACTGGACCAATGAGTATTGTTAAGAGATTAAGAAGTTTTGAATATGACTGACGTGACTACATGGTGCATCCGTGGCTGCAAAAATGTTGATGTGGAAGTGAATAAATAGACAAACCTACTGTACAGCCTTAACTGTTTAAGAAATATTTTGACAAGAACATTTGTGGTCCAATTCAAACATGTCACACAAGTAAAAATCTATAATTGGGATAAAATGTGACTGGAGCAGGTATGGAAAGCCAAATGTGCCGCATATTTCATAAAATAAAACCTGCAAAGATCTCTATTTGTAAATATACACATTTAATGTTACCAGAGAAGCTTGCATTAAATACAAAAATATGTTTTGTTTTTTTATCCTTAATAAATAAATATTTTTCACCTATTTAACTATTAAATATGTTTCTCTTGCTTCCAGAATAGGTTACTAACAAATCTAAGACTTCATTCAAAGATTGATCAATCAAGACATATCTGTGTTTTATATATATTTATATCTCTTATATTATATATATTAGTGCTGTCAATCGATTAAATTTTTTTAATCGCGATCAATCGCATCAATGCCTGAGTTAACTCGGGATTAATCGCATTTTAATCGCACATTTTTTTCCTGATTGAAAATCATTTAAATACTCTGGGATGACATACAAAAAAAATACATACAGGCTAGGTTTGTGCCAATGTTCTTTTAAAATGAAAACAGGTCACAGATACTGATTTATGCTAAAAAATAACAAATATGTAGCCAGAAAAAAAGGCCCTGAAAACAGGCTGATGTAAAAAGACAGTCTTTACAGTTAATACAGTCTTTTGAACAAAGACAAGCATTTTACCCTACTGCTATAAAATTTAGTAGAGTTAACATTAGATGTTAATTAACCAAGGTAATAATGAACAATTTTCAATCAATACATCAAAATCAATAGACCGACATCACTAGATGGAAGTAGTCTATGCTCTAGAAAGTTACTTTTCAGCCTCTTAACAAAAATGAGAACACACACACACACCCACCCACCCACACACAGACACACACACACACGATACTGACGCTGGCTCTCCGTACACAGACAGCACAGCAAGAGTGCCGTAGCAGAATTCCATTTTCACCTCAGTAATCTGTTTTCTCAGCGTATTTCAGGTTGCTACTAGTTACCAGACACTCAACTTGTTTGTTGGTGGTGGGGCTTAAAGAAAAGGCACTAGCTGGTCACCCAGTGTAGAAATGCCGCCTTTCCCTTGAGGAGCTCCAAGCTTCAAGCCTATGAGAAATGCATAGACTGGGGAAAATAGCCCGCTGCCAGGCGCTGCAGCGGGATGCGGAAGGTAGCACTGGCAAAGCACTGGCGTTAATCTCATGTTATGAAAAATTATCGCCATTAAATGGCTCCTATGCTAACGCCGATAATAACACGACAATTTTGACAGCACCAAAAACTGTTTTCTCACCCCTCGTGGGGTGGTATGTGTCATCCTCAAGCTCGGGTCCTCTACCAGAGGCCTGGGAGTTTGAGGGTTCTGCGCAGTATCTTAGCTGTTCCTAGGACTGCGCTCTTCTGGACAGAGACCTCTGATGTTTTACCTGGAATCTGCTGTAGCCACTCTCCCAGTTTGGGGGTCACAGCCCCTAGTGCTCCAATTACCACTGGCACCACTGCTGCTCTTACTTTCCACATCTTTTCTAGCTCCTCCTTCAGTCCTTGGTATTTCTCAAGCTTCTCGTGTTCTTTTCTGATGTTGCTGTTGCTGGGATTGCCAATACTCATCATTACTGCCTCTTTCTGCTGTTTGTCGATCAACACGCTGTCTGGTTGGATACTTTGCACTGCTCAATGTCTGGGATCACGTGTTTGATGGCTGTTTGTTCCTGTTTTCTCAACTACCTGTTAGGGAGTGCTCACTTTGGACCCTTGGGACTTCCAGCCCACTCATGGCAGATGTCCCTGTACACAGACAGCAATTGGTTGTGGCGTTCATGTAAGGCACCTCTCTGCCTCGCATTTTACACTCTGCAGCATGCCGTACACACAGAGGTGAGATTCTTGCAACAGTCTACCAAGTCCTGCCCTGCGTGTAGAATTTGGCTCTGCTTGATCTTAACTGAAAGCCTGTTCTTAGGTGCTAAGCATGAGTTCTATAAGCTGTCCTTCAGTCCAGCCCTTTTCCAAGCCAGGATTTTTGGATATCAGCCACTTCATTTGTTCTGTGTACACCGCCATGCAGCCGCTTGTCCTCCATGATGGTTCTCTTCCTCCTTCCTTCTTTCTTGCCTCCTCGCTTCTCTGCCTCAGTTTTCTCCTGCCAAGCCATTTGTCTTTTGGGGCCATCTTTCTGATGTACTCCCGGATCTTAGTTGTTTCATCCTGCACAGTGGTCTTGACACTCACCAGCTGCCCTCGGCCTCCCTCGCCACGCTTGGTGTACAGTCTCAGAGTGCTGGATTTGTAAACCTCCGCGCCGTGAGTGGTTTTCTGCCTCGGATGTCAGTAGCCTCCCATCTCCCCTTTGGCCAGCCTTATTGCGCCAGCCGGGCATCTGATGACTGGTAGGCATATGTGTTGATGGCTTGGACCCTGCTTCTTTCCCATTCAGCTGACTTTTCAGCACCTGCCTTACTCTTTTGTAGGTATTTAGCTGTGGCAGTCTTTTCTTGCCATCTCCCGGTTTCCGCTAGCCTGTGGCACCAAAGGTATTTGTAGCCGTCCTGAACATCTGTGATTTGGCCTTCTGGTAGTTCAACAACTTGTGTTCTGATCATCTTCCCTCTCTTGAGACCATGCTAATCAAGACTTGTCCAGTCCTAATGACATCCCAATGTCGCTAAGCTGTAGATCCTGGTAGTGTGGATCAGTGAGTCGATGTCTCGCCACTCCTGGCATACAGCTTGATGTCATCCGGGCATGTAGAGGAGGTGACTGATGATTGTTCCGCTCGAATTGGTATCCGTAGCTGTCTTTGTGATGATCTGGCTGAGGGGTTAAGGCCTATGCAGAACAGCAGCGGGATAGTGTATCGCCTTTGGTATATGCCGCACTTGATGGTGACTTGTGCTATTGGCTTTGCATTGGCTTCAGGATCTCTGCTTCCTTTCCACAGCTTCATTGAGTTCTTGATGAAGGCTATTAGAGTCCTGTTGATCTTGGGTACATTTCCCAGGCACCCCAGTATCCATGTATGTGGCATTGAGTCAGGCTTCTATAGTCAATCCAGGTAGGTGTAAATATGCATTTCAGTTCGCCTGGTCTACAGTCTCGGTGACTGCTCTATCCACTAGTAGCTGGTGCTTGGCCTCTGGTGTTGCTTCCTATTCCCTTCTGGGCAGGGTACATGTATTGAGCCATGTGCCTATTCATCTTAGCCGCTATGATGCCTGACAGGAGCTTCCATGTTGTACATAGGCAAGTTATTGGCCGGTAGTTGGATGGGGTTGTTCCCTTCTGCGGATCCTTCAGAAGGGAACAACCCCATCCAACTACCGGCCAATAACTTGCCTAT
>JAGKQL010004138.1:0-15603 GCA_018398635.1 Cyprinodon brontotheroides
CTATCTATCTATCTATCTATCTATCTATCTATCTATCTATCTATCTAGCTCTGCACAGTTTTTAACCATGAGCAACAGTTTAGTTTGAACTGTTAGAACCGTTATCCCATTGAAAAGCCCTCCTCCCACTCTGCATGCAGGTGATAATTTTCTTAATGAAAAAAGTAATGAAAAGATATGTATCTAGGTGGATAACAGCCAGTTTGTAGTCTAGATTCAGTCCAAGGCGGTCCCACCAAGTTGTCCACCTCGAGTAGGCTGGTCCGAGATTGATACGAGCTGTGTTCCTTCTTTGGTCATTCTTGTGTTTTAAGCCTCTCTTCTCTTCCCCCATTTTGATCCTTTTAGGCTGTATATGGTGACCGCCAGCAGAGGTATGGCAGCTGTCCCTTCGTTGGCTGCCATGCTTCTCTGTTTACAAGACGTATCAAGCATGCTACTTGGGAAAAAAAAAAAAAAACCTCTTTGAGAAACAGTGGCTGATTGGAAACCGGAAGTTCTACACGATTAACCTCACTGGCAGTGAAAACCGTCACACTAAAGTTAGAAGCCAACTATAAAAATGCTTCATTTCCTGCATATGCGCAATAAGTGAGTAATTTATTTAGATAAAAATGACCTCTTCTGCCACACAATATACCACACAATAAAAAAAACAGTATTTTTTTGCAGAGATTATTTAAAATTAAGTACAGGGCATTTAAATCAACAAGACGTCATCAGTCCTTGTTACACTGGATTTTAAATGAAGGAAAACTAAAATTGTGCCTTACTTCTGTATTTTCACCGGTAGAATACCTGTAAACTCCAGCAAGGTCTCAAACTTGGGAGCTAAATCAGACTTCCTGAGTTTTAGAAAAGATCTAAAGATTATTACTTAGAGTTATGGGATGATGTATGATATTTCCACTAAATAAATTTCCCTGATGGTTTATGTGATAATCATGTGGCTTTATTATCAATTTCTTAATCCCTTTACCCTCAAAATCCTCTGGGCTTAATGACTCAATAGGTTTCAGCCAAGGAGTTAAGAGTTTAAAGCGCACCAATCCCTCCTGCAGCGAAACATCCCTATAGCCTTTACTTTACAGTTAGATTAGTTTTCACAGGCTGGCAAGCTTCCCTTCTTTTCCTTCAAGTGTATCAGTTCTTATTATGGCAAAACACTTAAACAGACAGCAGCTCAAAAAACTATAATCGAAGAATCTATTTTCACTCCTGGTGCAATGGCTTCTTCCTCTCTGAGTGGCCTCTGAGACGGTGTGAGGAATATCTGATGGTCTTCACACCGTCTCAGCGGTGACACAACAGAAATATTGAATAAGCTGCTAATTTAAATTGGATGTTCTTAAAGCGAACAGACAGAAAACAATCCATCTCCCATGAGCACTCAATCAACTCTCTCTTGTTGCAGGTGTGCTTTAGCATATGCATGATCAATTAGATCTGAACGTTTGAGGCATTAGTATGGGATTTGGATTCAGGATTTCCTCTGTGAAGGAAACAGTGTCTTTATTGCTCTTAAGATAAATAAGGTTTGGTGAGTTTAGCTTCTAGACTCAGCCAGTGAAACCGGAGCTGCTGTGCCCTTTTTAAGCATTTAACAGAGATTTACAGCAGACCCCGGTCAGTCGTGCAGCGATGGAACAGATGAGGTGGGAGAATAGTGAGTCGTTTATTAGCAGAGATAAAACAGCCACTGTTCCGGACAGATCTGTCATCACGGCCTGTCAGCACTTCTCGACTTTTCCCAAAAAACACACACAAGTTCTCACACTCCTCAGTATCAACCTCTATTTGTTTTCCTTCTTCATTTATACTCTTTTCCTAACTCCTCCATCTTTGTTGTCCCCATTCTTCCAGCACATCTTCGCTTTTTCTTGTCCTCTTTTCTTCCCTCTTTGGTTTCCTTCTCTATACTAAGTGCAGTGATTAGATTTCACTCCCCAGCACTCTGTCTGTATATATGTGTGCGTTGCATGTAAAATCCCTCCCTGTTGGGATTAGGTGCCTCTCAGATTTGAATCTAGGGGAGGATGGATGTTCCAAGTTGTTACCCAAACACGGAATATATCAGCAACAGAAGAGTGAGAGTCTGTGTTTCATTCCTGTCCCACAGAAAGCTCAGGCCTCTCGTTGCCTGTAGTCATATTACTCAGGATGGGAGGTCAAGGGTCAAAGCCAATGAGCCATCAGATACAGAGGAGGCTGTGTTCTGACTGAGCAGCTGCTCCACGTTCCCCCGTGTAAAACATCCGCCTCTTGGTGTTGTTTTGATGTAGTGACATTCCTACACCATTATAAACGCTATGTGACAATCCCCTCACTCCCTACAGTTATAAAAGCGTATTAAATATGAAGGTTATGACTGAGAGCCGCATTTATCTTGAGCTTTTCCACAGATTTTCAACACTTTCCGGACTAATCTCCAGTCGGGACTGCAATGATTTATTTGGCCAACAAAAAGATGCAAATGGGATTGAGCGCAGCGTTTTAATCTGCAGATCGACATCATCACGGCATGTTTTATGAGAATGAGCAGAGAGACACCCCAGGAAGCAATCATCATTACTGCCCAGATTTTCTCCCTCTCCCTACTGAATGTTCAGAAGAAGTCAGGCACGCTTAATGAGTTGTTTTCATGAGCCCAAACCTCTCTGCTTCAACCTTTAGATGAAAACTGGTTTAGAGAAGCCTGGAACCTTCAGTTTTCATGTGCATTTCACACTGAATTATTTCCAATCTTCAATTTGATTTGAATAAAGATAACTGGAATAAAAGAAAGGCTTTTTTAAATAATGTTTTGCCTTCCCCTAAACCCAGGGATTCATTTTCATTTGGCATTAACCTCCAGACAATATTGTACAAACAAGCAATGAGTCTTTTACATTTAATTCTTTAATTCAGCCACATTTTTAAACATTAATGAGCTAATCAAGGTTGTTATAGCATGTCTTCTTTATCAATTTAAGTCAACGCTTTGACTAGACCACTGCTTTGACTCATTCAGAGGTTGCTCTGTTGGTCTAATTCTAATCATTATGCTGCTGCTTTGCCGTAGTGTGATTGGCTTAAGGTCTAAAACTGATGGTTGGATATTCTCCTTTTCCCAAATCACTGGTTTCATTAAATGTTGCACCACATTCGGGTCCCTGGCAAAGCAGCCCATACCATGACACTACCACCACCATGTTTGACCATTAATGGGGCATACAGGCTTTTGGTCAGGGGGGATTTAGCCTTAGAACTCTCCGCTGGATGGGAGCCTGCAGCGCTATAGAGATTGTTGTGGGTTTATTTGTTGTTATATTTTCCCAAAGTCTTAAACAGCGAATTGCAGGGATACATTTTTCACAAAATGCAAACTAAGGTTTGTCTAATGGTTCATAATAATAAAATAGTTTTTTTTTAAGGATTTAAAGTATTTTCGCAGCCACAACAAAATTAATTTACCAATATATAGACATCTCTTAGCAGTGTCTCTAGAAACTACTTAGGTAGGTAGAGTAGGTAGTTATCAATCAAAGGTGTATGATAGAGTTTGGTAGAAGTTTGAGACTGGGTTTATTGATCATAAGCATACTGCATTTGTGGGAGCTGCAAAAACAGAAGAATCCAAACAGGAAAATCCAAGTCCAGATGCCAATTCTTACTTGAGCAGACGGCTCAGTAAACAGGAGATCCAGCACACACTTGAGAATGGGATTAATATGAAAACTGGACAAACTTTAAATAAAGGGAAGAAAAGGCTCATAATAACCGGGTTATGCTATATCAAATGTGTATTTGTACGCATTTAAAGTCTCTTATTGTCTGAATTAGCTTTAGTATCCATTGTTTACTGCTGTAAAGTTAAAGAGCATGTCTTTAGATACTGAAGTAAAATTTTGTCACAAAACATCCCAAAAAGCCTAAATATTTTATATGTAATTATATGTTCATTTTGAAACCAATTCCTCAGATATTTGTCTAATTGCTGATAAATATGAGTCTCTAAAATGCAATCTGCTCTTTAATGTTGGCTTTGTCACCATTTCCAGGTTCCCTTTGTTTATCATCCTTTCTGTATTTGTTTTTAAAGCTGGGCCTTAGGATCTTTTCCCCAGCTTCATTTTAAGTCATATTTAAGTGATTTATTGATTCTATGACTTGTGAAAATTAACCAAAAATGTCTGGTTATTCACATTAAATTTACTATGAAACACTGGGGGGTGGAGGGGGCAGATTGGCTCTGGTAATAGAAACCTTCAATCGAAAACGTATTTCATACATGCTCAATTTAGTTTTGTCTGCTATTGAAGTTTGTTAGGTAATCTAAAAAAATAATGGGAGTAAACAATAAATCTGAGAAACAGCTGATTAGATGATCTGGGAAATGTTTTTCATTTGTGATGAGTCATTAGTTTGACTCGTTATATTAAAATGTTCCCCTCCTGGTCTTGTCAGTAGATGTCCTTTGGATGTAGCTTTAGAGTGCAGTCGTATCACGTTTTCCCTCTTCCAGATTCTCAGGGGATTTCTGTTGAACTTCCTGCATCAGCATTGTTTGTGTTTACTTTTCATAAAGTATATTGAGATTTTTTTTCTTTTTTTTTTTTATCAGCTGCTTCCTCCCTACTTATTCCATTGTTTGGGTTGTTTCTCCAACCGAAGACAACTGGAATCTAAAGTGTTGAAAAAAAGAGCAATTACAGTACTGGGAAAAAAAAAAAAGACTTAAGATGAAGTCTTCACAGGCATCCCTCTTGGACATTTCAGCCTGTGACTTATAAAATAATAGTTCAACAGACTGGCAACCAACTTAAAAAAAAATAAAAAATAAAACTTGCTTATTAATATTAATTTATACATATAAACTAAATTAGTTTTGATTTTTTTTTTAACTAATTATTTTGAAAATTAAACTATATATCATCAATGGGGCGTTTAAATTGTCCCATTAATGACAATTAACACTTTTTTAAAAAACATTTAATTGTACATTTTATAATTTAATGGTTTATTTGATATAAAAACACAGTATTAAATAAACACATTTTATTTCTAAATATTTCATGGCACTTTAGTTTATTTCATGAGATATTCACATTTTTTGTGGTTTTCACAATGATTGTTCAAACCCTCCACTTGATGCTTCATGACCCGTACTTTGGGAAGCCCCGCTCTAGAACACAGGCCTTGAGTATAAAGGCAGAATCTCCATTGAGACAGTACAGATGCTGCTCTATTTCTCAGTGAATTCCTCTAACTAACTAAATAAAGGCATTCCTTTTGAAGAAAACAAGTTCTTCAAGGATCCAAAGATGTCTTTGATATTTCCAGCCTTTTGATGAAACAGACGCAAACTAGTCACGCTCTTCAACTGGAAAAAGAAGCTCAGATGATTCAGCTATGAAGGAGTTTTTGTTTATGACCAGCTTCAACGTAATCCCATGTTGTTGTTTTTCCATAATGATGAAAGAATGTCAGGACTTGATTGAGCTGCATTTTGGTTCATGCACTCCAGGAGAACTTTAGAGATCTTTACGGATGAATATGTTGACTTTTTTCCCCCCTTTTGTGCTACTTTACTATGTCCCTCTACATGCATTATTCTTTGTGATTTTAAATTAAAATAATCATAAAGTTCATCTATATATCCTAGTATTACCATTAGCCATTCCTAAGATTATTTAAGTAGAAATGAAAGTAGAAATATATAAATGAATGAGGGAATTGTTTAGACATACAGTATAAGTGTGACTCTTTTTATTTAAAAAAATGCACTTCTTTAATTTGAATTTGACTTACTGATGATTAATATTAGTCTTAGAAATTGTGTTTTGTACAGCTGTCAGAGCATTTGCATTCCATATTATATTATCTATATATTATATAGAATGTATTTGATGTTTTATTGCAGAGCCAAAAATTATTTCCCCTATTAAAGTCTTTAAAGCAGGGGTCTTCAATGTTTTCCAGGCCAAGGACCCCAAACTGATGGCCAGATGGAGCGGGGACCCTAATTATATACATGGTATGAAATTGTGATATATCAAACAGGTCCAATAGTCACTCTATTACAGATGCAGTAATGTAACGAAAGTAATTTCTCCCTGGGATTATTAAAGTATTGATTCCTCGTTGATGGGACAGGTGTTATGAATGAAATGGTGCCCAAATTGAAAGAGCTCCTGTGTGTCGTTGAATGTGTGCATCTTCTGCCTCCATTTATCTGTTTATGCGTTCAATTCATGCTAATTTGTATTAAAAGACATTTCAGTTGGTGGAAAAAATTGCAGGGGGGGAAATAAAAAAAAGTCTAATCAACAAAAATTTTCGCGACACCCATGCAGTACCTCCATTGACCCCTAAGGGGTCATGTCCTCTCTGCAGACCTCCCTATTTTAGAGTATTTTTAATGTTGCTGCTTTAGCTTCTATTTTTTGCCTCTTCCCTCCTCAAGGAAATGTGGTGTGTGTGTGTGTGTGTGCCAGGGGGGTGATCCCTTTTCTATCAATCTTAGCACATCATGGGGACTGGGTGCTCACTAGTGGGAACCGATGTTTGGGGTCCCCATGGGTACAAACAACTGTTTTAAGGGTTTGAATTGTTGAGATGGTCTAGGACTAAGGGTTATGGGGCTTACCTGTAATGGTTAGGGTTAGTTGGGAGCAAGGGACCCGGTTAGGCTGTAGAAATGTGGCTATAAGGAGGTCAATTAGAAAGTCCCCACGAGGATAGAGAAACATGCTTGTGTGTGTAAACAAAAATGCTAAGACAGAAGGTAATCACTGACTATAAAAGAGAGTAGTTGCTGCATTTTGGCCCATAAACATCTATTTTAATATCTAGCTTTCCTGCAGTTAACACAGGCATGTTAAAATGATGCCTGCTAATTGAAATGTCAGGTTTGCTCCCCTGATCTCAGGTAAACGTCCAGATTGGCCAACCTATCACGACTCAGCTCAGCATCCTAAAAGAAACTCAGACCTCTGACTGTCTTCAGGATATTTTGTGTTGTTACTGTGAGTATAATAAAATAAATGTCTGTAAGAAAATATCCACAGTAAAGTTTATGCACCCTCAGCCAGGTCACTCCCCAAGATTTTCGTCCTGTCAGGGCCTGTCCTGATAGGAGACTTTTATTTTCCTTTTCCCAGAACAACAGTAGCACCTGCTCCCAACGACTGCTTTATGTCATTATTGCCTGTTAGTATGCTGTTTATGATATTTGCTGCTGTGATAGAGGTGTAAAAAAAAAAACAAAGTTACAACACCTCTGTTTTTGGCAGAACAGGACACTAAAACACGTGGTTTGTTCTCATTCTTGCAAGAATTTTATAATTAAATTGCCTCTATGGTACATCTTAACCAATCTCCTTTGTTAAATAAATTAATATTTTATTGTTTTATTTACAATATGTCTGAAGCATAAATGTTTGTGTTAAAACTAAAGTCCAAGGCTAAAGCCTTTAATATGTAATTGTTATGTATGAGTAGCCTGAAAATATTATCAGGGATAGTAAAACATTAATAGGTATTTCTAGTAATTTGAGTTTTATTATCCTGCAGGAGGCACTGCTGAAATTAAGAACTTTCAGGATGCATACCAATCCTACAAGGAGTTGGAGTCCTAACAGAGTTCACCCCAAGGTCAGAACTTTCTTCATGTCATTTGGGAAAAATCTCAAGAGCTTCATCTATGACTCTGCTGGCCTCCATTAGCAAGTTAAATGTTCATGTTCACTCAGAAAAAAAGAATAATATTTGGCTTGTTTGAAAAGATTCTCAAGCAGAGAGCCCTTTTCTCAAATATTTTAAATTTTTAAATGGACTAAAGGCATATCTTAAGAACATGAATATTCAGATGACCTTAAATGTTTCGCTTTTTAATTCAGTCGAAACAGAATTTATTATCTCTGGTCCAGAGTCTTGATTAGTCAGCAACTTTATCTGGATGGCATTTAATTATCCACTGATAAAACTGTAAAAATATATATATATTAAAAAAAAAAAACGGTGCTATTTTTTTAATCAGGACTTGTCATTTCAATCCAACATTATTTGTTTATTTAAGGATCCCCATTTACAAGACTAGAGACTTCTCTTTCTGGGGTCCATTTTCAGCTGAAAAGCATCACAATCCATACATACAACAAACTTACAGTAGAAACAGCATTATTAAAAAAGACAATCAAAACATTAGTTAGACAAACAGTATTTCCTGATTAATTATAGATTTCTCAAGATTTAATTTAAAAGAGACATGATTGTATGATTTATGAATCCAACATTAAACAGGTTTCCAGAATTTCCTTCTTTATATCTCTGTAAAATTGTAAAAGTAAGAAATATCTTGTCCAGAGATGATGCTAAGTAACTAGTCCGTGCATTTGTCACTATTTTAATACTTTACTATGAGGAAGCAGTGGTGGTTGTAAAGAAAAAATTGTATAGGAGTGGCCAGGCAGGGATCAATATGCAGTAAGGGGTGGCCAAAAATGAACAGGCTCCAAAACCAGTTCAAGGTCAATCTGCACTGATCGCAATGAACCAGCAATGGAAAAGAAGATCCATATTTTCCATATAATTTCATGAGGCCTTTCTAATAAAACTATGAACATATCTATACATTGGTGCTGTTTAAATAATCTATTGTTCTACATAATATACAAATTAAATGGTTTTACTGGTTAATCTTTATATTTAAAGGTATTGTGGAGGATTTTTTAAAAGACCCGCCCTCTCCACTTTAAAAAAAATGTGTGTGCCAGAGCATGAATAAGCCCATTTCTTCTCGTGCTTGCCCTGTTTGAAATGTGCTGTTCTCATAGCTCACGCATACAAGCTTACTTTGTCCACATACAGCGTGGACTATATAATGGACTTTATAGTAAACTCAGTTTACTGATCGTTCGGACAGATGATCACTGCTTTTTGGTCCCCGTTGGTCACGTAACTCATCCTCCACCACGCTGTGCCTGCGCCATCTTTGTTATTAGTGGCCGCTCTCAGGTAGCGACAGCCTATGGCGACAGCAGGCCGCTGTGACAGCAAATCCCATAGACATAGACATATCTGCCTCTTTGAGGCCTTTCTTTTCTTCTCATACACTTTGTAGACACTTTTTCTCTTATGATCCTCTGCCATTTTCAAAGAATCGCAGTGAAAAATGTGAGCTTCAATGACTGTCTGAATCCGTAGCGAACCCCACATATACGTCTGAAAGTGCGCGTGTGCAGAAAAAGATAGCTAGCGGGGAGAGCACGTAGGACGGCCTTATGTAAAAACATCACCAGAATGATTGACAATTAGTAGGACAACTTATTTAGAATATCCACACGGAAAAAAAAGATCATCCTCTATACCTTCAAAAACACAGAAGACTCCTAAATCACTGCAGAGACAAAAGTCTACCCTATTAGATATAAAAAACGTGTCCTTAAAAGAACATTAGTTGGATTTTACCTCTTTGTTGGTAGCGTATTGAATAATTTGCCATTTTATTTTATTTTTTTGTCAGTTTTGGTTAATATACCAACTTTAAAATATTTGAAGTGGGACATTCTACACGATGGTGTCACTGCTGCCACCTTCTGGTTTTTAGAGGAGAAATTGATTAAAGGGAAAGGTGGTGAATTGATTAACCACTCATAGGTGTGTTTGTTTCACTGGTCTGCATCCTCCAAGGACCTTCTCCAGCATCAACTGCCCTCACTTAGTGTATGCTCTGTTGCCTAGCAACAAGATATTAGAATTTGGGCTTAAATGTTAGCCAAAAACCATTTGCACAGGAAAGGTAAAACCTTTTAATGAACCAAACATTACCCACCACATATCTGACTCTCTAACCATTTTAAATTAAATATTTTTATATATTTACCAGTGTATGCGCCATTTCCCTTTTTCCCTTGCTTGGACTCACAATGAATCGCCGGGATACCCTAGGCTAAATAGGATACACTGGACCTGTCCTTCAAATTGGGGAAAAGAAGACTGGAATACGTCAGCCGCATTCAAAGAAGTCTTCCAGTCAGAACGAACCATGCTATGACATAATTGGCCAATGATTCTGGCCCTCAGGGGACGAGACCAGATCTGAACATACCATTACCAACATACCCCTGTCAGAGGGGTCCACAAACTTAGGTAATAGCCTTCATCTGATCCAAACTTCTGCAGCCAGAGTTCTGTTAAAAGAAATTTAAAGAGAGATCATATCTCCCTAAGCTTTCCTTCATTGGCTTCCTGATAAATCCAGAATATAATTTAAAAATCTCCCTCTTATGTAAGAAAAGTCTAAACCAGGCTCCATCTATGTCAGAGGTCCTAATTGTTCTTTAGGGCTGGAATACGCACTCTCTGAATTTTTCCAGTTGTTTTATTAGCTACAGCTCAAACTGTGCAACAAAGCAGCAGGATTTAGAAGTTAAGCCCTGTACTGGCCATACACAGCCATGCCATCTGAGGGGCTCACACTGTATCCAAAAACCACACATCAGATTCAGCACCATAGAGAAATGGCACTGAGGATTGAGGAACTCAGAGAAGAAGAATTCAGTTGTTGTGTGCTTGTGAGCAGTGCACAATGCTGAGGTAAAGCTGCTCGTAGATGCTTGTAGTCTGCTTCAACATCTGGATACACCCTCACAATCTTCCTCACGCGGGCCGTCTGGAATTTTCAAACATGATTGATTCTCATTCCACCATAAGATTCAGATTGTGAATTGGTCGTGAGAGGCTTATTAACCCTTGTTAACCCCGTACACCACCACATGGCGCTACAATGAATGCGCGAAACTTGGCCTCATCAAAATATTGTCTTGACCCAAATATCAGCCCCAAAAAATCACATAGGCTGTGTGTGCCCAAATGTGTGCTGTAACCCTTCAATACCTTTATGGAGTAGGGACTATATAGTGGACTTTATAGTACACTCAGTTAACTTGACTTTTCGTGATAAGACCGCTACGGACCCTGAAGCTCCCCCCCACACGTGTGCCTGTGCCATCTTTGTTCTCTTGCCCCACCCCACCTATAAACAAAAAAAATCGCGAAAAACATGGTACTTTGTGAGTTCTTGCAGCATTTCTCCTGGGATATATCTGCTCAGCTCCTCTAGTCTACCCCATTATATCACTTATATCTGTTCCCTTTTTAATTGTGATTTCGGCCACTGGAGTCATTCTGGATCCCACCTGTTGCTTGGCAGTACACCTTTGTCCAAGTGTCTGTGGTCAATAAAAAATCCATATACTAAAATAAAACTCTGGCACACAGCTCCAATATGCTTTTAAAAAATACTCAAAAACAAAAAACATGCAGTATTGAGCCACAAATAAAGTCTAGAAAGAAGACAGCTCCCTGTCACTTTTGTGAAATTTATTAATTTTTTGCTAGATGATATTACAGTTTCAAAGTAGATTGGGAATCAGATGTAAAACCCAGATAAGTTTAGCTCTGGCAGAGCCAGACGGTGGTCTACTTATAAGGCTAGGCTTGAAACATCTTTTAGATTAAGCATAGTTAGAGTGACTCAGGTTGTCGGAGCTATCCTATAGTTATGTACTTTATGCTAGACTACTGGAGGACATAGGGACCACTTTTCATCATTCTGCATCATTCTATTTCTATACTCCCATACTGCAGTATTTGATATTCTCTGTTCTTTCTCTTGTCATAAGTAGCTTCATCGGGTCTGTTCCTGTTTGGCTTTGACACCATCCTGGAGGGAAATATTAGCCGGCTACTGCCAACGACATCTTCCATAATATATGATACGATCGGCAGGTTTTTCAGTACTTTTCAGTACCCCAGTCCTGTTTTTCTCTTAAATATAGGTATGGGTGCAGTTTTTTATCTGACTAACAGCATGTGCTCTCTTTCATCCCTTTTGATATGAAAACTTGCTTTGAGCTCCTCTGAGGTTTTTTTTCCCTCTGTTAATTTTTCAGACAGAGCCCCCCGTGGAGCTAGTTTACCAATACCTTTTCAAACATATAAAGTATGCATTAGTGCTTCTATGTTCCTTTTGTATGTTTGCTTCTGCCTCCTTGAACCCGCAGTCAGCTTCGGCAGACAACACCCCATACTGCACCTGGTTCTGGTTCTGCTGGAGTTTTCTTTCTGTCAAAAGTGATGTTTTCCTCTTCGGTGTTGCTGCATGTGTGCTCGGTGTGAGGGATTGCTGTAGAGTCAACAACACAATGCAAGCAACTGTCTACTGTCACCACCTACTCATTCAGGAGGCATGAATCCAGCAAAGTAAAGGATTCAATGCAACTGGCTAGTTTTCCTCTAATAGAAAACCTTTAACAAGTCTGTCCAAATGATTTGATTGAATTGCCTCTGTCATGGGCATTAAAACAGCATATGTTGTGAAATGGCTCTATATGAGTTAATTAAATTAAATTTGCACAGTTAGTTGTGCATGTTGAATTATTTACTGCTCAGTAGATCACCTTTGAGAAATATACAAATATAGAGATTTTCCCTGCATCCACTGTGTTGCATCAATAGCTTAGATAAGAGTACTCATAACATTGTTAGAGGGTTTGCTGCAAAATAAAGAGAATCTGGGGGAATAAGTGAAATCATGTTATATAGAAATAGAAATGTATCACAACCCTTTACAGATCGGAACTACATAACTTGCATGACATGATCAAATCATTGCCTAAAATATATAGTATTTACAGATCGCTTTATAGCCAGCTTTAATCGGGAACCAATCCATTCAGCTGTGTATAAAAGAGATGTGTTGCTGTATGTTACAGTTCTGCCATCCTGCATAAGGATGTTTTGCTGTAATATGTGTTGACTTGGCCATGTGACATGGTGTATGCTGACCTGTCAGCTCTATAGACTAAACAGGGGCTGAATCATTGAGCTCTGCTGCTATAAAGTTTATCATTGAGTCTCAGTGTGGCTTTTATAGAGCTGTTGACAGACAGTCAGAGGACAGATCCTCGCTGTCTCTCTGAGTGATGTGCCCTTCGCTATTATCCTCCTGCTCTTATGGAAGGACAATAGTGATAATGAAAGTAAAAAATATCTTAATGAGGTCTTCAAAGTCACTGATGAGACTATGCCTCTTTATGAGGCAGAGTTTTCAAATAAAGAATGTTTGGGTGGACAATGTTCTCTCATTGAGAAAATGTTCCCTACTAAGCCTATAAAGCATTGTTTTCTATTCATGTCATGGACTGATGAGCTGTCTTGCTTACTAGCTGGGAGAAACACGGACAACAGCTCTCCTCAGAAACCCTGCAAATATCTAGAGGCTATAAAATAAAGGATGTATTTCAAACACCAGCGCCACACAGATATGGTGACTAATAACAAAAAGCCACGCAACATACATCAACACAAAAGAGAAAACTAATCATGTTTGTGCTACGGCTTGTGAATTATTGGATATGACCATACTAAATACCTTAAATCAATAGATAAGAAAACAGTCAAAAAAGTCAAAAATTCAAACTGTTGCTAAGCATCTTGTGCATAGTAAGCAATAATAACCATATTTAAGTATTCTGGAGAAAAATGGCCCTGCATTTACAAAATACCTTCTGAATGTGTTTTATGAATATATAGCTATGTTTGCTTTAATATTTAATGTTCGATCTCATTGAACATTCTATCTTTGTGAGGTCCACCAGTCATTGCTGCACAACATGATGCTCCCACTTCCGTACTCCACAACTGGCATGGTGCTATCAGCCTTACTAACTCCCTAAATCAAGCAATGATTATTATGGTCATTTGATTTTAGTTTCCACTGGATAAATTGGAGTATTTGCTAAAATTGATCTGAATATTTATAATGGATAACAAAATCTTTAGTTTATTAGGGCTTTTATTTACTTTCTTTACTTGAATTATGGAGGTCCTGCTATCTTACCAGATTTCTACTGGTTTTTTTCCTTAGGATGAGACAAGAGAGAAATGTTTATTACACTATAGCAACCTTCTTGTCTGCCTCCATTTATCTCAGATACTCAAAAAGCCATAGCATTATTATCTTGGCTTTCCCAAGTTATTTAAAGGTGTATTTATAATAGTGAATTTTGAGAAACTTGTGAACAATTATAATTATTCTGGCATTTAACAAATAGTAAAAACAATTCTATAGTAATTACAACTGAAAAAAGTTCAATTTGATTTAATCTTGCTGTCTTTTTTAGTGCAGTGTATGTAAATATCTGGTTTAAACTGTAGAAAATTGGGCTGGTGCAGTAACGTTTAATCGACGCGCGGGGGCAGCCGCGTGCGCTGAAGGCACGCTGACATCAACAACATGGCGGCACCCATAAGCTTAGCCGGTAGGTTCATTTCCGCTTCCAGAAAACTGGGAACTTTTCTCTTCAGTTCAGTTGTTTTCGCCCAGGCGACCTCGGCCCCTTACAGCATGGACACCAACCGACTGACCAAGGTTGGGCAGCGAACTTTAGCTCCGCTTTTTATTGTTCGCTACATGTTTCTACTTGCTGAGCAAAAAAACGTGCGTTTCCATCCATAGCTGCAGATTGAGCTGTTTGTTTACAATCACTTTTCTTCTCCACAGCTGGAGTTTGCTGTTCAGATGACATGTGAGAGCTGCGCTGAGAAAGTTAGAGCAGCTTTGGAGGGTAAACCAGGTAAGGAAGCTTTGTTTTGTTATATTTATTCATCATTTGCTGTTTGATTGGTTGGTTTTATTATTTTACTGTGTTGTTTTTTTTTTAAATATATATAATTCACCTTGAGGCTATCAGAAGATTATTACACTCTAAAAGAAAATAAGATCAGCAAATTAAGATATATAGCAAATTAAGAACTTTAAGGCAAGGTCTTTTTAACAAAGGATTTAGAATAAGCTTTATTTCTAAACAAAGGTTGCAAAAAAAGTTCTATACCTAAGCAAAAGTATGCTAACTGTATAAAAAAAGTACAAATTGAACTCCTTTACCTAACCTCTTACACCCTGGGTAGTAAATAAATTTCTCCTTGACAAAATACACAAAAAGTAAATGTAACTTATAGCCTCTCAAAGCTATTAGATTTAAGCAGAAACTAACTTTTGGTACGCCTGTAAAGGTAAGATGTCATAGAATGGTTTCTTCTGTAAATCCCATTGTAGCTTGGACCCTGCCTGAAATATTGGGACATCAAAATACGTACATCATTTTGCATTTTTTGAATCTTCTCGCAAAATTTTTCTTTTGAAATGCAACATTGCAAAACACTACTACCAAAATATATTATTATATGCACACAAAAAGTAGCACAGACTTTCAAATTCCAAATGTTGTGTAAAATATATACCAAATTTGGACTCAATCAGATGAATCATATTTATTTTAGAATGGTATTAGTGATATAAATTCTTAGGCGGAGATTAGCCTTCAGTAATACATTTATCCAAATGTCACCAAACTGTGCCACGGTTTTACATCAATACTGGGGTTTGGTAAAATTACAAGGTCATGTAGCAGCTGGACCTGCCGGTGGGTCCATAGGGTTCAAGGGGCTAAGTTAAAGTAACTAAGTACATGTTTTACATTAGAATTATGTGTACATTTCTTTTTTTTCTTTTTTTTTGCCCTAAAGCATAACACATAACTTTTAAAACAAACAGTT
>JAGKQL010004141.1:0-15132 GCA_018398635.1 Cyprinodon brontotheroides
ATAGATAGATAGATAGATAGATAGATAGATAGATAGATAGATAGATACTGAATCAGAATCACACAGCGATGTTGTACCAGGCTTGGAAACAAGAGAGAGATTGGATATCAGCATACAGTGTTTTATAACTGAATCTCCATTTTGAAAATAGATGACACATTGAGATGCTCCTTGGCCAGAATGAATAATTTATTCACTGCAATTGTCAAGAGCTCTTGTGTTCCTGTCATTAACACAAATATTCAAAGAGTAACTAGAGTTGATTGTTGTACCATAGTAAAAAGGATTGTAATTGTTTTTTGTTCATTTATTATTTTGCATATAAACCCTCGCTTGCATATAAACCCTAGCTTCAGATCTAGAGGCTCTTTTAGTAAAAGCACAAAATGCAGATCAGACTTTATTAAAAAATATGGTAATGAGGCAGGACACAGACATCAGAATAATTAAATAAATTATTCCTGGGCTATATTGCAGAAGCAATATATATTTGTCCTAATTATTGTGAGCATATCCATTAGCCCAGGGATTCCCAAAATAGGGGATGCACCTCTTTGGGTATTTATCTGGGGACATGGTAGAAGTGAACTTCATAAATTACCAGTGCTTTAAAAAATAAAAAAAACACTCTAAGCATGTTGAATTCTCTATTAATCTCCTGTATTGTGGAAATTACAGTCGTTACATGCAAAACCAAACATGCAGAAGTATATAAAGGATAGAATATTACATGTTTCTATCATATAACAAGGCCATCGCTTGTTTACAGCGCTCTTCAGGTATAATGACTCACTGTGTACTCTATTCATTTATCTTACATGTCTGACCAACAGTTGCTACAGGAAAGGATAAATGAGAACAAACTGAATTTGATTGTATTATAAACAAAGAAGATGCTATTTAAGATAGTGTAAACTTCATATTATGTATAGAGGTTGGAAATTGAGAAAGGGAAAGAGGTAAAGCTCCTTGGAGTAATGGTTGATGAATGGCTGTCATGGGAGAAACACATTAATTGTAAAGATAATTGGTTAAAATAAACCTTTGAGCCTGGTCAGGGGTTCTGATCAAAACAGAAAAAGGCAGAACCAGGGTTTCAGGAATCCACAGACAGCTCAGGGAGGCTCAGGGTTCCAACAGAGAGTTCAGGCAGAACTTTCAGATGGGAGCAGGCAAGCACAGTAGTTGAGAGGCAGAACAAGGCATGATATCACAAAAACTATAGTATGTTAAAACTAGCTCCCTCCACTGAGCCAATAACAGGAACAGGGTAAGCTCAATGGATAAGAGGCAGGACATGATCAGGAACACTACGACAATACTAGAAACCTTTCACACCACTGGCCTCAGAGAATGAAAACATGAACTATGGTATCAAAGTCAAACTCAGGAACTAAATCTCCAAGTCAAATTCAAAGACAAACTCAAAAAACAATGATCTCGCCGCGATAGCAGGGACTGAGCCGTATATACAGTGGCAGGAAGAGTAAGACAGGTGAGTGAAATGAGCAATTAGGTCAGCTATCAGAATCATGATCACGACAAGCTCATCGGTTTTTAGAAAATGGCCAAGGGTCGTAAGAGTAAAATTGTCCAGAAGTGTATTAGAAGAAAAGAAAAGCCTAAGAAGAGGCAGATATATCCCAAAATCCTTTGTGTGGATAGCTCTCCTAGTAAAGCATTATAGGATTCGCTATCAAATCAGCCTGGAGTTTCCATAGGCCATTCACTACCCGACAGCAGCGACTAATAACAAAGAGGCACTGGTGGAGTTGCGTGATCAACGGGGATCAAAAAGTAGTGGTCATCTGTCAAAACGGTCAGTTAACCGAGTTCACACTGAAGTCCACTATATAGTCATCGCTCTATATAGTGATGGAGGAATTTAGCGGTTAGGGTGAAAGTTCAGACACACTAAGCTTGTATGAGCTATGAGAACAGCAACTTTTAAACAGAGTGTGCACGAGGAGAAATTGACTCGTGCATGCTCTCACATGCGTGGAGAGGCCGGGTCTTTTAAAGAATTCTCAAAGATCCTCCACACTACCTTTAAAAAAAACATTTTGAGAAAATCAAATTGTGTTTCAAGTTCCGGTGTTGACAATTCTTAACTGGTAAAATTAAAAAAATCTAAAGTTAGACTAGTTCGACAGTGGGAGTATGATGCTAAATCTCGAGTAAATGTTGCATGGCTAAAATGAAATGAAACATGCTCTCCGTCTTTACTTCAACAAAGGAATTTACTTTCTTTCTTTCATCTTCAAATTCAGAAGATGGATCCTTTTTATTAGGCTGATGGAAACATAAAAGGCTTGTGCTTTCTTTAAAACATTTCAGAAGTGAAACCTAATTTAATCAAGCAGCTCAATACCTGAGGCAACCTAAGTGCTGCCAAGTGTCCCTGTCCCTGTGACTTACCCTGCAAACATTTAGTAGAACATAATTCGTCATCATTAATGTCCATTTTATATACGAGTCTTCTGCATATATTATTTAATGCCTAGCTTTTCATCTTTTCCTTTATTCCGACAGAAGACTTCAACTGTTCATAACACTACAACATGTGTTTGAAAGTGAAATCACTGAGCTGCAGACAAATTAAATCCTCTAACTAAAACCCAGAGAGAGTGCACCAGTTTCAAAATTGTAATTTTCCACTGTGAAACCACTTGTTTTAAAAGTGATGTCTTTCTTAGTGAGCATGTATACCTGCAAATGAACAGATTTAGCCATGAACTCAATTCAATCTGAAAAGCTCACCTGAAAAGAAAAAGACGTCCATCCATTTTCCGTTATGCTTATCCCAAGCGGGGTCGTGAGAGGTGCTGGTGCCTATCTCCAGCCTTCGAGCGAGAGGCAGGCTACACCCTGGATAGGTCGCAACAATTAGACAATTAGAATCATTTTATTGATACAGGTACTTTAGTCTTTGGAGCTCACACCTCGGCAGGAAACATTAGCACTGAATCTTGGTTGGCGAGATGGTAAGCTTGAGCTGTATAGGTGAGACCCAGTAGACAGTGTGAGCTGATTAGTGCTTTACTCAGGGATCTGGAAATCCAGCTTAGATAAACAGAGGTTGCATAAACCTAACCTATCCACGATGAGCAAGCATGAAGCGAAAGTGGGGATGAAAAACTCCCCTTTGGAAAGAAACCTCTGGCAGAACCAGGCTCAACATGGCAGGCTTCTGCCGGACCGGTTGAGAAAGGGAACATAGTAAATGTCTGGGAGGAATTACACTCTGATGGGGACGAAGTAGAGGAAGCACCATGGAAAAATCTGATTAATCTTTACCTATGATGGTGCAGAAGGGGATGGCGGTGGGTTGAATCTGGCTCATCTGAATCAATTGAGATATAGCGCAACCACTGCTTGCACTTTTGTTGGGTAGCACAGTGAGTTGTGTTTTGGAGACCTTTTAAGATGAAATATGGATGCTGATAAGGCTTCGTGGAGGTGTGGTTCAAAGGTGATTGGCTTGTCGGAGGTGGATGTACACAGTATGGTTGGAGGTTGGTTGAGGACCCAAATGCAGAGACCAGGAGGCAGAGGTGAAACGTGTAGATTTAATAAAAACTTAGGCAGACATCCAAAAATACAAAATACTAAACTCATGTGGGAAGCCAGGGATGAGGAATGAACTACAAACACAACAACAACGACAAGGAACCAGCACTGAGTACCTGCAGTGGTGGAGTATATAAGGGGAACAAAACAAAGGATGGGCTAATGAGCTATATATGTAGCAGGCGTGAGTGAAAGTAACAAGAAGGAAGCCAAGGGAAATGAAAACAACACAAGGGGGCAAAAGAGAGTAGCTAAAGACTGTGTGAATATAATGGAAAATAAACAAAAGATCAAAAACAGAACAACTGATAACTGAAAACTAAAAACTCAGATTCCCATAAGGGGAGAACCATATCAGGATGACTAACTAATTCAGTTTCTTCAGTTGCACTTCTGCTTAGGCTTCATTTAAGATAAAACAGAGACACCCATGCACACCTTGAATACCTCACTATAACTGCTACAACATTTTTATAAATAAAACATGAAGAAAGCCAAGGATATGAGCCACAGCTTCTGCTTTTTTCATTGCTGAGACTTTTTTATTTATTTATTTATTTTTTTTTTTTTTACAGATTATTCATATATTGTATGGCCACAGAATAGATTGCTTTTGGTCCCCCCCCGATTATTTATTGCAGCTCTCCCCATAAATTTAATCTGGCAATGTGGCTCCTCCACACAAAAAAAAGTGTTGATCACTGCTGTAGAGCAAAAGAAGTGTGACAAGCAACCCCTTTCTCTAGCTCCCCTTCAGCTGCAACTCCAACCTGACCCCCTAAACAGACACACACACACAAACACCACTTTCCTCCCCCTTTCCCTCTAACCTTCTCGCTCCTGTTTGCATATATACACAGCAATACAGCACCACATATAAAAGGAACAAGTCTGGTAAAGAACTAAATAACTGTACTTTTATAATTCTGTTAGCAAGCGAACTTTATTTAGCTATTTTTCTATATAGTTTTAACAATAACAGTATTTATGCCATTAACAAAGTTTTACACCACAGTGTATAACTGCGGTTATTGGTGTTAGTGCCCTGTTTAGTTAGGTTATTGCAGTACGACAGGAGTATTTATAGCTCTTCTGCTAAATAAATATTTTAGCTGCACCCACTCTACACTGGCAGTGGCATTTTATGGGCAGGGAGGAGCTAAGTCCTGAGTGTTAGTTTTTCACATGGATGTACATCCCTGGCCGGTGTGACTTGTAAATAAGAGACTGAGGAAAACAGAGAAATGGTGTGTGTTGTTATACCATGTTCCATTTTAAAAATACATTTGATTCTTCACATCACTACTTGTTTCTGTATAAAAAATACTTATTAATTCTTATTTAACTGAGGTTTGCTTCTTTGATCCAACCCAGACTAATTTCACACTCATACCTCACAAATTAAACTCCACTTTCTGAGCAAATGAGCCAGAACTATATTCAACTTTATGAGAAAAAAAAAATGCAAAAAAGCAAAACCTTTAGGCTTGTTATCCTTTGTTTTTTTCTTCTAGGTGTGACTACATTAGAGCAACCCATTCTTTCAAAGATTTTTATAAGAGTAAAACGAAGATCTCAGATCTATTTAACATCACCTCAAACTAGCAGTGTTATGGTAAAAAGTTAAAAAGAAAGCATTCAGACAATCATTGCAAGCAAACATCCAAACAGGTTTAGAAAAGATTCAAGCAGGCTAACAATAGCTATATTTACATGCTCAAAAGTTGACAGTGGGATTAAAATATATTTGGATTAGAAAATTAAAAATAGGTGTCAGGGCTTCTGTCTGTGTGTTTTGTTTTTGTGTTTGTCTCCCTTCCACCAACAGAAGGCGCATGGTTCCGGTTCGCCTCCTCACACACCTGCTGACGGTTACCTGATTAACAGAGTGCTCTTAAGCTGCTGATTGCCACTACCTCGAGTCTAGAATGTTTGCCAGTTTTTGGTACTCTGCTCCAAGCTGAGGTTTCTCCGAGAGTAAAGCTGGGTTCTTGTCTCCCTGAGTTTTAACTTTGTTTTTTGTCTTCGCTGCCTCTGCATGAGGAAGTCATCCTGCAAATTGGACCAAAGTGGATTCCAAACAGGAGTTTTGGATCCAGTCTCCCTTTTTGAGGGCGTTGAAATTACTCGCTGAGCAAGGGAATCATCTTCACCAAGACCCATTCAAGCACAGCAGGAAATCTGAGTGGCAACCAGTGTCAACCATCAGAGTTCTGGGTCCGAGTTCTGGGCAAACCCTGTTCCGCTCGGCGCCTAATCAGACATACACTGGAAAAACCAACACACAGATTGGAGTCAAGGATCCTTCACTTCTCTGGAAATGTGAGTCAACAATCAGATCCTCTCCTTCAAGATCAAACGAATCAAATTCCCCACTGAACCTGAACCAACAGTCTGTCTTCACCTCTTCTTCCAGTTCCAGCTGAGCAGAGTTCATGGAAACTCTGCACCGAGCTTAACATCTTCAATAAAACCCGTCAAACTTTCATCCGTGTCTCTCTGTTTGGTTTCACTGCATGTGGGTCCGAGCCTTAGATAAAATCATGACAATAGGATCGTACCATTAACAGAGACATAAGTAATCTGAATAAAACTGCTGATCAGACAAAAAAAATGCACTTGAACATGCTAATCACTATATAAAAGTTAGCCAGCTGTTGGTTACAAGCATGCCAATCAGCTTATCAATCAGCATAAACTGTCATAAATTGGAAACAGATGGACCCAGTATTCAAGTAGGAAAGTTCAAAACATTGATTACAATAAAAACAGACAGAACAGAACTGAAATGGGCTCCTGAGGATCTGCGGACCTGTAGCAACTGAAGGAGGGGGGCGAGGCAGTTACAGTACTTACCCTGTTTAACAGTTCAGTCCATCCTCTCAGTCTTAGGCAGGATAAGCGGATGCATGGCCAATGAGAGGCGGCCCTGAGCCGCCCAGAGCGTCCCAGATGCAGCAACCCCAGTGAGCAGGCTGGACAGGGGTTCCGATCCACTCAGGAACGGACAGATCTGGGTTTCAGGAATTCATCAGAGTGTAAAGTCAGGTTCAGAGTCCCGTGTATCAAGCATCCAGCTCAAACGGAAACACACCTGGGAGGCAAAATCCAGCAGGAGTCTAACAGAGGTTCAGGCAAGCAGACCAGACAGGGCCAGTGGGTGAGAGGGAACAGAATCAGGAAAACAGAATCACCCCCGGGAAATAATGAAATGCTCTCATCACTGGTTAGGGATTAAACTAGCCTGAAGACATGGGTTCAAAAATAAACTCCTCACTTGAACATGAACCTTGGAAATAAACCTAAAACTTCCAAAGCTGACTGACAGGACACTAACAGAAATCAAACGGGGAGCAAACAGAAAGCAAACAATAATCTGGTCATGATAGCTGAAAATGAACCTAATATAAAGGAAACCAGCAGGTTGATGAGATCAGAGATGATTAGGAACTGGGCAGACTAGGCAGGTGAGTGAAATCAGCAAGTAAGGCCAGTTATCAGAGCAGATCATGACATGAACAGCCCCTCTCAGTTCGATTATAAGTAAATTCTAATCGAATCAGAATATTCTGACTGACATGTTTACATGACTTGCTGATGATCTTCCAAAGCCTAAGCTCCAAGAAGAAAATGTAAATTGGCTTTTTTTAAGTATATTTATGTCTGTCTAAGCTATATCAGTGTTGTTGTGAGATAAATCTCATCATTTTAGTTGTATCACATCTCCAAGTGACCAGAAGCACTTTTCATGAATCATTTAAAACAATGTTAAAGGGTATAAATTAGCCTTACAAACAGATAATTTTGCCTCAAGCTCTGTCTGTGTTGGCTGTACTGGCATTCTATTGCTGGAAGCTTTAGATTTGTGAAGGCTGAAAAACCTGATTGCAGGAGCCAATATATATATATATATATAAATATATATATATATATATACTATACTCAAGAACCAACAATATATATATATATATATGCTGCTCTTATCTTTATATAACTATATATATATATATATATATATATATACTACTATATATGTTTTCCAAAGTTGTGAAGTTGGTTGATTTTCCAGTTTACAAAACCATACATGATGCATCACTCCACAACCATGAATCCCCTTAACAAAAATCTTCAAATATATAAAACGCACAATAATATAAAATGTAAAGATATACAACAGTGAGAAACAAACTTATTCATAGTTGATTGTACAACCTGCACTAAACATTGTGTGTTTGCAGGACTTGTATTTAGCATCCAGTCCAGGGGTCTGGAAAAAAACAGCCTCTTTTTTAACTATCTCCCTGAGAAAAGTGTTTTCTTCTAAGCTGTGGATGGAGGCTAGATTTCCTCCAATAGAAAAGCAGAATTTCTAAAAGAAAGGAACAGAAAGGACACTCTAAGTTAAAGAAATAATATAGAAATCAAGACAGGAAACGTCCCTGACGATATCTCTAGCCTGGATTCCTCCACTTGTTCCTGGGACAGGCTGTACTAGATACAATCGAAAGATTATTTTTGTTGCTCTTCTTTCAAAATATATTTTGACAAAGCATCAGATTTTCCCTCCAAACTCTCTGCTAATTTCAAGTTTTCTTTGAATTTATAAATGTTTTCCATTTTTATCTGTTCTCTACTGTTCTCTACTGCTACAGTTTTCCAGCCTTTTGGTGCATAAATTTCAAATCCAGACGTTTTAAAATCTCATCAGTCAGTGAAGGTTTGGGACTTTTTATAGATATGAAGCAGCAATGGCAAAGGTTTAGTTAGATGGTGTAGTGACTATTTGTACAAAACTAAAAAAAAAAAAAAAAAAAAAAAGACTTAAGACTTAAAAGTGATCAAAGCAAAAGGCGAATTTAACTCACAATAGCAACCTGATGCACCGTCGATTCTGGTTGGTCAGTCCAAAAGATCAAAAAGGGTCAAAATGTAGTTCTTTGTTTCATTCCTCTGTTCAGACAAAATAGGTTGCAGGCTTCACAGGATTATGCTGCTGCTCTTACTCTAATTTCTGCACCTGTTCTTTGACTGATTGACTGGCAGACTTACAACTGATGACAAACAGGCTGACTGAGACTGAGACTGGTAAAAAAAAAACTATATGACCACCCATGGGCATAATAAACTACTTTAAACCTACCTATTTATGCTATGAAACACCCACCTCCCAAGGTAGGATTAATGATCTAATTAAATGCAAAGCATTATCCCAAAGAATTTTCCCCACAAAAGTAAGCGATTCACTCATTCATTCACAATAGATTTTCCGAAAGCTGAAAAAACCAAACCATGAAACGTTGCAGGTTTATTTTGACCTGTTCTGCTTGAGACTTTAATCAGATTATGCACTTTTCATATTTCCCACACATTCTCTGCTCAGTAGAGATCAGGACAGGAGGTGGGGCAATAATAAAATAAAAAGGCAAGAGTTAGAAAGAGAAAAATTAAGGAAATAAAAATCAGTTAACACATCCTGCAATAATCAGTTATGACAGTACTAGTTTTGTTACTCATAGGAGAGGCATGAGGAAACCTATTACTTTGTTCTTAGTGCTAAATTTAGGCTCTGAATGGCAAAAAGTTCATTGCCAAGTAGTCTTACACATACCAGGAATCTCCTTTGGTAATCAAGTGCTACATGCAGACAAACACACAGCTGATTTAAATAGACTGAGGAAAAATATAGTCTTTGAAATAAAATTTGTGTTATGAGAAAAGACAAAAATTGTGCAACTTTTGGTAGAGGAAGAGCAACAGCACAGATTAGAGACATACAATATCCTGAATTAAACAGTACTTACAGCTGCTGAGACATTTGTATTATATTCAACAGAAAAGTGTTTTCTTCTTACTTTAGAGTCAAGGACACTAGCAGAAAATTAGCCTCTTTGCAAGTAAGAAAAGAGAGAATAATGTGCTAAAGTTCTTCTTTAGGCTCCTGTTTAGATCTCTTAAAGTTATCCTACTTAAACTCCAGCTTTATTTTGGAAACTCCTGTTCCCTGACATATTTCTATGCCTCTTATATCTTATTTATAAATATATTAATAAACAGGTTAAACTCTTCCCGCACTGAAAATTTTTCCTCGATTTATCTTTTGTTAAGTTTTTTTTTTACTAGAACAAGATCCTGAAATACAAAGTTAACAAATTTACAGATGAATATTATACTTGATCTCTTTTCTAATGGCTATACAGACTTTTTTAAGTCTATTTTAAAAGAACATCTCTGGCTTTGAGTTCTTCAATTCCTCTCCGGTAAAATGATCTGACCATTATCGTTTATTGACACATCAGTTAATTAAATTCTATGGTTCTTTTTACCCTTGAGTCGTTGCCTGGATTTAATGCTGTGTTTTTAACATCAGGTCTGAGGAGGAAAATTACTTTTGAAACAACATCAACTCAAATTTACCATTGGAGCAATGAACTTGTCTTTCCTGTTAGGAGGGAATTTTTAACAGGAAGCAGTGTTAATGCAACCTGATCATAACTCTACTAGGAGCTGCTTCACATTCATTCTGCCTCTGGGGAGAAGGAAATCTGAATTTTCTGTCGGTAAAATATAAAAAAAAATTGATTGGATAGTTTTGTTACCCCCAGTGCAAAAGAATAGATTCTTTTGGATGTCACCAAAATATATATAAGAGCTAAATTACATTTTTGTATTCAATATTTTTAGCGTTTACAAGAAGAAAGTAAGTTATAGAAATTAAGCAGTTGTTTTAATTCTTGATTAACAAAAACTAGACTTATAGTTTTAATAGATTATACACAGGAACCTCTAAGGCTGCCTTGTGCTGAAATGCCATGACAATCCAAAATTTAATATGTCAATTAAAATGTTGAAATTTTAAAAGAAAACAGAGAAACCATATTATCCCACTACAAGGAAACATTTACATCTTATTTGAATAGACAGAAACAGAGGAACTTTGAGAGTGAAATGTCCTTTGTACGTTTGTTTAAATTTGTGTCTGTGTCTTTATCCAAAGATAAACAACAAGATAATGAAATGTTTTTTTGGATATAAGAACAGGAATTGTTTTTATCATTCATCTGAAGTCATGGTGCTCCTCTTATCAACAGGATGCCTGCTTTTAATCTCTGCTTCACTGACAACCTCAAAATAGTGATCAGACATTATTTTAAAAGCAAATCTATAGATAATAAATTAATCTTTCAGTCCCTGAAGTGTCATCCTCAGCCTTTGTCAGCCGTTTCCTATGGGTTTCCATTTGTACACTGGAAAAAAATCCAAACCTTGATAAGTCATTTTTTCTTAAAATAAGTTCATTTGTTCTTGGATTGAGGAGGCAAAAGAGACATTTTGCCAATGGAAATCAAGACAAATTTACATTTCTTAAAATAAGAAAACACAATTGCATTGTCTTATTTCAAGTGCACATTATCTAATTATCTTATTTTAAGAGTAAAAAAAATTCTCATTCCATTGGCAAACTATCTTATTTACCTACTCAAATTAAGGGTAAATACACCTAATTAAATAAATGTTTACTTATTTCTAGATCAGTTTTGCAGCATATGATATCTAGCTATGCAAAACTACATATGCAGCATAGACGTTCAGCAACAAAATAAACCAACAGCATCTACACATTTTACATCTACTTATTTTTGACACAAATGGAGCCACATAGGTTTCCTGCTGCTGCTTCATTCATAGCAAAAGAAAATGTGTGCTTTCAACATTACAACCATACAAGTATATTTAATTAAACAAGCTCTCTGTGGGTATCTTTGTTGTATAACTTCTGTAATTTATTTTTTTTTTTCATAATTTAGGCAATCTAACATTTTGGATGCATCATAAAACACATAGACACTGGATATATATGCTGGCTAGATAGATATAGAGACCCCAGAATCTTTTTTAGGGCACATGAAAATCTAAACCATGTGTGGATAAACCAAACCATTCATCACCCGAGGCCAGAAATAACAAGATACATTTATTCAGGTACATTTACTTGAGTAACTTTTAGACACAAATGTTTGTTGTTGTTTTTTTTTTTTGTCTAAATCTTTTCAACCCAAAAAAAAAAAAATACTTTTAAAAGCTTTATTTTTGTTTGTTTTTTCAGAACACTTTCAGTGTATCAGCACATTTCTTCCCACTTCCTGCACTGATACATCCCCCCTGAAGAAGGAAAACATTTTTCTAGTTATGGATCCGATCATATGAATCTGAACAGAAAAAATATATAAGTCTAGAGCCCTTTTCTCCATACTTTTAGCTGATATGGGCAAGAAGATTTACAATCTGTGGCATTCGTGTTGCTCTGATGACTATTATCTGAGTCTCAGAGAAAATCACAACTAAGAGTCAGGTCACACACAGGGTGAGAGGGAAAGGTTGTCCTGCAACCTTCCAGAATGTCCTTTAACTGTTTGTTATCTTCAGCTGATGAGCTGTCAGCATTGATAGGCAGTCTGGTCCAGAAATCAGTGCTATATAAACCAAGCGCTGCATCATGAGGCAGAAGAGCATCCAGTAACGGCTGAAGCTGATTTGTTTCATCGTCAGAGCAAGGTAAAATCCTGACATCATTCTTCATCAGAGTAAAACAAATTTGGTTTTAGATTGGAGAAAACATTTAAATCCATCTCTCTCTCAAAGATTAACATACATCCTCCTAATTTTAACCAGTGCTGCATGTTTGAGTATTTTGATTGATTTTATTTTAAAGCAGTAAAGAAACTTGTTTTATCTGTGTACAGATGACCTCAGTTCTTCTTCTCACTCTGTTTATCTATGGGTTTGGAATAGGAGCCACTTTAATCCAAGTAAGTAAAACAGAATATATATATATATATTTTCCCTTATTTAAAATAATTTAACACTATAAAGCAAAACTTGACTTTTTCTGGGATGCATTTATCTTCAGGACCAGAGGTAAAGTAGAACATGAACTCAAAGCTAAGCCTTTATTGGTGTTGCATTCATGAAAATGTCAGTAACGTATATTTCTTTTACCAACAGTTAAACAATGATCCACAAGAATTAAGATCAGAACAAGAGATTAGCTCACAGGAGGACCCAGATGAGGGCTTTGGAGGCCCAGATGGCTTTCTCAGACCAAGAAATATCGATGGACAACCTGCATATATGGTACAACCAGTTAATCCAGGGTATGATCCAGATTTATCAGGTTTGTGTTTTGGAATCTGTGAGCTCTACTTTTCAGACTTACTATGTCTAGTAAATTAATTGTTAGGTTATATGCCTTGATCTGCAAATTCTATACAATTTCACCTTTTCTCATGTCATCAATCATGAAAACACTCTCTAAGATACATATTAATTTATCCCTTTCCTGAGCATATATATAAAACAAGTGATAAAATATGTATATATTTTAAAATTGTTAATAATCCCTGAATTACTGCTAAAATGGCAACTATTTTGTTTTATTTTCCAGATGTGTCATAGAAAGTGTGACGTTTGTTTAGAAACAATCTCCCATTAACATGCATTATTTTATATAATCAAGATATCTCAGTTGTAATTACAGTTTTTATTGTTTTGTTTTTTCACTTTATTTCCTGAGGAGATTTGATGCTGTTGCTGTGTCATATTGCTGCACTTCTTTTTACACCTTTATAATGTGTTTCAGACATTCTTTGTGAAAAGTGCCCTGACGGTTGGACGTATTTTCAAGAACGCTGTTACAAATATGTTTCAACCACAAAGGATTGGATTGGAGCTGAGGTATGAAACACTTTATTCTGCTGTACCTTTCCTGAACTCATACACTTTTTCTGTGTATCGGCTAAATTCAATTAGTTTTTCAGTTTACTGCTTGAATGGCCGACTTTTCTCACTAGTGTGACAATAAACGGAAATTTAATATTATTGTTTAGGTTATTTTTGTTAGAACTGAATGTTTGATCCTTCATTGCTTTAGCACCAAGTGCTTGTGGAAGTCTATTGCTTCTAACTTTACTGATCTCTGGGATTAAATATTTAATCTTTGACATCCTTAGCCTTTTTGTAAGTCTGTGCTAACCCTACCTCAAGCAAAGCTTTTAATGGTTTGTTTTGGTTTTAAAATGAATTTGCCCTCAAAAGACTTTTTAATTTTCTGGTATTTTACAGGAGATTTCTACTCCAGATCCTTAAGCAGATGATTAACTCATGTGAAAAAAATAAATGCAGTGAAATCACTAATCTGTGATAAGTCTATTACTCTCTGGAGCTAGTTTTAGACAGTTATACCTTTAACGGTGTAATGAGATTCGATCACCACTCAATTGTTGTTTTTTGTATCTGGATTTTATTTACTTTGAGCCAATCAGAGGTGGAAATGCTGGCAGACCCCACATCAGTCCCCTGCTTTATGACCACAGTGGGCCTAAGCATATCTTAAATGATCTTTTTTCTTTAAGATTTTCTTTGACAGGGTTACAGTTCCTTGTCACAGCTTTTAATACTTTTGATTATACATATCAATGAATTTATCAAACCTAATCAGAAAAGTCTCTGAAAAGATCTGGACTCAAGAAGGTTAAAAATTAGATTGGACTGAGTGTGCCATTATGTTTTTGTTTTTTTTTTAACGGTGTCCTGTCTGGCAATGGGGCAATAAGAATAATTGTCTTGATGCCAAAAAGTGTGCATTCATGTTGATGTGATGGTTTTTGCGAGTCTTCATCTGCTCTTTCTTCTTAGAAACATTGTCTTGACGATGGTGGAAATCTGGCTTCCGCTGAAAATCGCGTTGAGTATTTATTCTTCAGATTTTTCATCTTCCAAGAAGCAGGATCGAACACAGAAACTTGGCTTGGAGCCCATGATACAGTGGCGGTGAGGTCAACTTCTATTAAAAAAAGTTGATATTTTCATTCATAGTTAATTACACAAGGTTTGGATCAACTAAGAGTGTCTAAGAGGGGTGGAGGAATTACCACAAATGGGCTTTATTTCCTCAGGAAACCCACTGGCTGTGGAGCGATGGTAATCAATTTAACTTTGATGACTGGGAGAATGGGAGACCACTAACTACCGCAGGAAACAATAAAGACTGCATGCAAATTAACACTCAAGGTAAGCAGATATAAATCCTCCTTATTCAACTGTTTATGATAAAAATGGAATGAGATGTTACTTTTTGGCACTTATTGTTATAAATATGCTGTTGCAGATTCTCGGTCATCAAGGTCATAGCCATTCATTAAAAAGTAAAAACAAAAACAATCCACTGAATTTTGTTTCCAAGTTTGAAGATGTTCTGTTTCCCATCCAGGAAGTGTTTTCAATTCAAAGTGCCAGTAATAGCGTTGAGTTTGAGGTTTTATGTTATGGGCTACTATATAAAACTTGAACTCAACGCTATTCCTGACACTTTTTTTTGTTGTTTTGTTTTTACTTTTTTGGAATTGTGGTTAAAAACATCATTTCCAGATATTTTTTATCAGCTTATTAACAGTAAATTAATTAATCATCTGGCTCTGTTTCCACTCATCACAATACTTCTTGGACTCTGATGTTTAATTTTTTTTTTTTTATGAACCTCCAGGAGATCAAGTAAGAGATGTGCCA
>JAGKQL010004142.1:0-14944 GCA_018398635.1 Cyprinodon brontotheroides
AGCAGGAAATAATCCCAGCAGGTAGGGCTGGAAGACTAAAGCACCAGCGGAGGAGAAAATCTTCCTGGTTTCAGTTCCGGACCAGTCTGAAAGTCTGACTGGGAAAACAGCATTTCTGTCAAAGCTTTAAACTCAGTTTTCCAGTGAAGCAGTGCTGAGGTAACTGTCACCTTAATAAGGTCCAAAAGAAAATGGAGCTGCTTCCAGAACAGGTACCAGCAACAGGCCCCTGAGTGCAGATGATGGAGGACCTTTCTCACCAAAGCAGAGAACAGGGGAACTCGCTGAGGTGAGGCTGGATGGCAGGGCACCGCTGAACCAAAACCCAACTGGACTAACTGAACGCACGGCCGCCATTATTCTCCAAAGCTGCTGTAGTTCTCCCTGTGAGAATTTGTATCCCCTCACCAGGAGCACGCATGGAGTAGAAAGAGCTGATGGAGTTTAGTCTGCCTCAATTCAAACTTACTAAACATGAAACGTCAGATGTGTTGTTTATGCTATTAGTTTAACTACATTTTCCAGTAGCTTGACCGTAGCGTCGCTGCTTTATTTATCAAGTAACTTTCCTGTAGTGACGTTATTGCTTTGATCAAGTAGCGACGTAGCGTCCACAAATGCTACAAAATCCAGGGCATAACTAAGAAATGAAACCAGGTTTTCTATTTTTGAAACAACAATCAGCCACAAAGCTACTGTAAATAGCAGTTTCAGCTGGGAAGCTCTTACATAAGTGGCACGCGTAGTAGCACAGGCAGATTCAGTAAGAGGGGTTAAACAAAAGCGCACACCCTTTCGAGGCTTTAATACGTTCTATTTGGCTGGAAAGGTTGCTAGGCGGCAGAATCAACTGCAATCCGAGAGAGAGCAAAACAAATCCGCCAAGCAGAGCAACCTACGGGTTTCGCGGCGTATCTGAGGCAAACTTCGAGCAGAGCGCGGTTTGTCTTGAGAAGAGAAGGAAACAAGAAGGAGAGGAGAAAAATATCTGTGCAAAAAGAAGCATTAAATCTGAGAGAGAGAAACAAAGATTTGAGAGAGAAGAGAAAAAGATTTGAGAGAGAGCGCATGTTTTGAGTGTGAGCATTATAAGTTTTGAGTGCAAGAAGATGAAATTCTTTTCTCAAATTGAAATTATGTGCTCTTGCATTATGGCAGGATAATTCTCCCATATGTGCCACTAAGATACTCTAATTAGAGAGCAGTAGTGAAACTTCGATATTGTATTTTCATGGCCTAGTTTACCTGACAGGATGTTTACATAAATCTGTTTTTAGGCTTTGCACAGATAAGATTTTTTAGGTATGGAGGAACAGCTCTACCGTATATAAAATAAATACATAAAATAAATAAATGTTCAATAAATAAATGAATAAGCATTTAATTAATTGCCTCCAAAAATACAATGAATAAATATGTAGGTAGAAATTAAATTATATGGTGAGACATAAATATATGTATCACTCTGAAGAAGTTTTCTCTAAGGGAGACCCTAAAGAAATAAGATGCCTTTTGTAGGGTTTTGTTTTCCCTAGAGATGTCCATTGAATGCAAACTCATAGCCGCAATGTTTACACTGTGATATGTCATTGGCTGATCTTTAATAAATGTTTTAACCAGTGTATCAGACTCATTTTGAATTGATATTAGGTTGGTACAACGTTAAGTAGCTTCTGATGTAGTTAAGCTACTTTTAACACATTAGTGTAACTTAGCTTGCTATAATTCTTTAGGTGGTAGCTTTGGTGTAGTGTAGAAGCTTAATTTATTGTTGAGTAACTGATAGCCTAGCTCACTACAATGGACAAGTAGCTTGCCCAGGACAAAACTGGGTCCTTTTACCAGGCGTTTCGCTGAAAAGCCATAAAAAATGCCTTCTGAAAAGTCCCACTGTGCTGCCCTCGCAGTGCATGTGCCGATGCAAGGCTAGAAAGCCAGATAACAGTTAGCTAGAAGCCCTCCTAAAAACCACAAGGCTTGACGTTTCTAGTAGTGTTGCGCCGATGCCATTTTTTGGCCCCGATACCGATACCCGATACCTGGCTGTGCAGTATCGGCCGATACCGATACCATAATAATGTAAAATAATTTCCATCATGGCTTTGTCAAGCTGCTGCCTACCTTTGTGAAGCAGGAAAAAAATCTAATACAAAGTGAATCCAGTAGAACTTTTTACTGCCTACCAGGAATGGGTGACAATAGTTGAATAAACTTATGTCTCTCAAGATGGTATCGGTGCCCTATTTGTTGGTACTTGCCAATACCGATACCACCATTTTAGGGCAGTATAGGGGCCCCGTCCGATACTGGTATTGGTATCGGTGCAAAACACTAGTTTCTAGTCCTTTAATGAAGTCCTCATTCCACAACTACCATTAAACTGAAAAATACAGGAATAAGGCAAACATTACTCACTTAGATCACAGTATGAGTAAGCATAAAATAAGTACATTTCAGTTAGCCTCCATTAATGAAGAAAATGAGAGAAGTTAGCATGTTAGCATGAATTAGAATCTTAGCATGAGCTAACATTAGCAGGGTAAGCTGTATACATGGAAAACACACGAGGTCTTAAATATAAAAAATACACATTCATCCCCTTTATAATACTAACAGATAAATATTCTCCAAGGCCAAAAACGTTTGTAAACTTTAGACAATCTGACTTCAGCTGACTGCTTAGCTGGATGTGATCAATTCAGCTCTGCTGAGCAGTTAATGGAGTGAAAACAACCTGAGCAGGTTACATAGCTGCTGCTAATCTAACAGAGCTACCACGCCATTTGTTACCAAAAATATATACTTTTTTAAAAAATCTACTTTAAAAGTGATGAATTTCATCATAATTTTTTTTTTTACTTTTTAACCTCAAAAGGCAGCACACACGCCATAAAGGAAGTCATAAATTCCAGCAGTTTAATGGCGGCACAAGAGGTGTCGCTAAACGCAAAAACAAAACAAAAAACAAAATGTAGGCTATGCTCTTTCTGGTCATTCAATGCAGCTTTTTAGATCAGGTGGTGTTCAATGTCCTGAGAAAAAGCTCAGTTTTGTTTAGCACTTTCTGGTACTCTGTTTTCTCACATTAAGCGGGGCGTTCTCAAATTTATTCTGATCCAAATAATTTAAACTCCAGGCACGCCAATCAGAGAAGTAGAACTGCAGGCCCCACTAATTCATAACAGATCAAAGTGCTGAGAACAGATCTGATGTATGTTTTACTACTGGTGGATTTTATTTATCCTGCAGCATTCACTGTCAGTGTTTGTTTCTGTAATCATCTCAAATCAATTTCAATTCATCTAAAGCCAAAATCAGAGAAAAATACATAACAAGTGTCTGGAACAGGTAAGAACTGATATGTACTGTTGAAATCTGGGTTATTATCTGCAATACCTTATTCCTCCACTAGATGGCACTCACATGGGAGCTGATCCACAGAAACATTTTCTGGACAAAACATTCAATGAAATGATGTGGCTTATTATGAAGGTAGATTTGTTTCTGTATTATTCAATCAAAAAAGGTTGCTTCAATCCAAAAACTATATTTTCAATTAAAAAACCTTCACTTCAATGAACAAAAAACTTTTCAATCAAAAGAAAAATTAAGTTGAATGCAAAAATATATTTGAGACTCAAAAAAATACATTTTGAACACTGCTTTTCTTTGAGTTTATGGTTTTATTTGATAGAACTTGTGTCTTTTTATATGGTCGATCAAAACAATGTTACTTCAATTAAAAAAGTTGCTTTAAACAAAAAGACTGCCCTTCTATAAAATAAGTATTTAGTCGAAAGCAATGCTTCCAAATGTATTTTTAGTCTCAAATATGTTTTGCATTATACTTTACTTTTGATTAGTATTTCATAAGTGAAAGGTTTAATTGAAAATATATTTTTTGATTGAAGCAACCTTTTCTTTTGATTGAATAATTAGGAAACAAGTCTACCTTCATAGCTTATTACCCTGTTAGCCTGTCGCTCGCATTTAACACTAGAACCCCCACAGCCGTCATTCTAAGATTTTAAAGGGAAAGAACTATATTTAAAATGAATCTTATGTTGCCCATGTTAACTGACTCTTTCTGTTCCTATATTTCCTTCATTTTCACAAAGTTTAAAAAAAAATTAAATTAAAACAAAAACAAAATATGCTTAATTCTTCCTCAATCTCCCACAGCCGTCATTTTCATGGCTCTATTAGTTGCATTGTAAATTTGGTACCGTTGCCTAGCAACCAACATTCCACCTAAAACTCTTTAGCTAATATGGAAAATGGCTTTCAGAAGAAATCTAACACTGAAAACAGGCTTTAGAAATGCTTCAAAATATTGATGATAGCCGATTAAAGGCAGAGGGGGAGAGACTGAGGAGAGGACTGGGTAGGAAGCGGTTCAGCTTCTGACAGCGAATCCAAGGATGATCAACCATCCCCGGGAAAAAGTAGACATATCAGTGACCCATCAGACAATAGTGAAACTTTTGTTCAAGCACTGTCCACATCTCAGCCGGTACTCAGCGGCCCAACGTGCCCAAACCAGAGCCCGTGAGTCTATACTTTAATCACACACAGGTCTGGGTGATGTGTTGGGGATCAGATGATTTGAAAGGATTCTGTAAAAGCTCAGGACGCTACAGAGGAGGCCTGTGGCTGTCATTTACGATCTCCTGCAAATATCAGCTATAAACGCCTTGCTTTTTTTACGCAAACTTTATCCTCGAACTGGTAAAAAGAGTTGGTGGGCAAAACTGCAGGTTTCCAGCCCCTCTGACGCACAGAAATCAGTACCAGATCCTTCAGCGCTGCACACAAATATGCTCATATTACGTTTATCATAAATGTGAAAAGGTGGTCTGTGGGAAATGTTTGGGGGGAATCAATCAATCTATGTAAACAAAATTGTAATTTCAAAATTTGAACCTGTGTAGTGAAACAGTCTTACTATCGCAACTAGAACCATTTCCATTGATGACATCATCACTACTCATGCGCTTCATTGGGAAAAATGTCAGCCGTCAAATTGACGGTCAGTGGGAGTTCTTGTAGGATCAGAATTCTGGGAGTCCTAGTGTTAATCGTAGCTTTGTTGGCGCAATTATTTGACTGCAGGAATGGAGGACGGCCGACGTTCGGGTGTTTGGCACTACTGGCTACTGTCTTAAGAGATGTTCAAGGCCTATTATTATGTTAAGTACAAAAACAGCGCTCTTGTGAGTTAAAATTAAATGTTTTCAGCTTATAGTTTAAAGAATAACCTTGGCTTCTCCCCTGGTGTTAAACTGTGGCTGTTGGGGATTATGTGGAGCTTTAGTCACTAAGGAAAGGGGGAAATTGATGCCAGAGACGGATAATTTCCTGCCAGATACTGTCACATATATCCCCACAAGCTTATTTCTTTCTGTACATCCATGGATTTAAGTAAAACAATTTCTTTTATGAATAAAAAAAAAAAAAAACATTTTTCTTTTTTTGCATGAATTTAAAGTTCAAATTCAGCAGCTGTGGCCACTTTTCTTCATGGCAGCAGCCAATTAATCCTTTAGATTCTGACAGTCAGTGGTTCACTGTTTTTAATTTGATCTGCAATACTGCAGACTAAATGCGTTGCAGTGTAATTGTTTAGTCTCTGGTTCTCATTTCAATTATTAAGATTGCTTTTTTACTGTCATTAAAAATCAGTTTAAAACTGAACTTCAGTTTAGAAATAAAAGACAAGAAATTACAAATAATAACCCCATGTACCAAAACAGCAATAAAAATCATCACCCTATTTTTAATAACCCAATGTTGGTGAGTATGTGACTGAGAATTTCCAAAGGCAGAAAGCAGTGAAAGTTCTCCCAGTAATTAGAAGAAGCTGGAATGTCTAAAGTGATAGAGCTAATGTCTCTACAGGTCTTCATGGAGGAAATCTAACAGCTTCAACAAAGGCTGCAAATGAAGTGTTGATGAGGAAAATGGTTCCAAACTCTGGAAGCAGAGTTCTCAGAGCTTTGGGAGGATCTGACAGAAACTAGGACATTTTCTGAAATCAGACACACATCAACACATTTTGGCTCTAATTTACAAACTCAGAGGAAAATCTGTGGCAGGAAGAAAAGTTGCTTCTGGGTCCAAATAACTAATCTCCATGGCAACAGCAGCAATGCAGGGATTGATCTGAATGGTCCAAGTTTCCATCAAAGCTAAACAGTGATTTTATAAAAACAGTCAAAGAGACTAAAAAGTTGAATTCTGGGCTAACAGCCCAATTGAGTGAAGAGGTGTTTAAAGGTTCTGATGGGTCTCTGGCTGATTGGATCTTTAGAGAAAACACAGATTTTCTACATTCTGAAGGTTTTCTATTCATTTCAATGGAAGATGGAAACTGATCCAAAGTGGAATATTTTGAAAATGATCCAAATCTCTAAACACCAAAAGCTCCAGCAGAGCTGTCCTGAAGGAGCTGAATGTTTAGATGTTTGAATGGTTGAACTAGTTTAAAGGATGAAGGAAGAAGGTAAAGAGCAAAAACATCCAGAAGCAATCTAGAACCATGAAGAAGAACCAGGAGGGACAATAGGGCTGAATCAGCATCACACCAGCGAAGACATCTGGACTCACCGAGCCTTTCTGCAGTTCCTCACAGCTGGAACCAGTCTACGTCGTCCTTCCTCTGATGTGTTGTACTTCTCCAGGTCTAAATGATCCAAAACGTCCTCTGTCATCTGCAGCATGTAGGCCAGAGCTGAGCACTGGATCTCTGAGAGCTCCTTCTCTGATCTGTTCTCTGATTTCAGGAACTGTTGGATCTCCTGATAAACTGAGAGGTCCTTCATCTCCATCAGACACTGGAAGATGTTGATGTTTCTATCAGGAGAGACACCATCATCAGTGTCCATCTCCTTCAGATTGTTGATGACTCTCTGGATGGTTCCTGGACTGTTCTCCATCTGACCCAACAGGCCTCCTAAGAGTTTCTGGTTGGACTCCACAGAGAGGCCATGAAGGAAGCGAGCAAACAGGTCCAGGTGGCCATTTGAACTCCTGAGGGATTTCTCCATGACTTTCTCCAGGAAGTCCTCCAGAAGTGTTGCTATGTCTTTGTCTTCCATGAACTCTTCGTGAAATGTTTCTCTGTATGTTTCTCCGAGGAAGTTCTCCACCACCTCTGTGTTCCCGCTGGTCAAGCAGTGGAGCATGTATACTGCAGCCAGAATCTCCTGGATGCTCAGATGAACAAAGCAGTAGACTGGTTTTTGGAAGATCACGCTCTCTCTTTTGAAGATCTCTGTACAAACTCCTGAGAACACTGAGGCCTCTGTAACATCCAGACCACACTGCTCCAGGTCTTCTTGGTAGAACATGATGTTTCCTTTCTCCAGATTTTCCAAGGCCAGCCTCCCCAGCTTCAGAAGAACTTCCCTGTCAGCCTCCATCAGCTCCTGTGGACTCGTCTCATGTCCTTCATGGTACTTGTTCTTCTTCCTCCTGGTCTGGACCAGCAGGAAGTGTGAGTACATGTCAGTCATGGTCTTGGGCAGCTCTCCTCTCTGCTCTGTGGCCATCAGGTTCTCCAGAACCGTAGCAGTGATCCAGCAGAACACTGGGATCCCACACATGATGAAGAGGCTCCTGGAGGCCTTGATGTGGGAGATGATCCTGCTGGCCTTCTCCTCTTCATCACTGAACCTCTTCCTGAAGTACTTCTCCCTCCCTCCCTTCCGGGCGCCAGTGAAGCCCCGCACTCTGCTGACCTGGAAACACAGGAAGGAGGGAGATCTGATTGAAGGCTGCAGGTCTGGAAGTTATCCAGACGGTGAGCCGAGGAAAGCAGAAGGTTCCTGATGAGGTTCATCAGCAGAATGTTGACTGATGACTTTTGTGTGGACGCCAGAAACAAGCAGACTGTTGTTGAAGTCCAGAGAAAGTCTGCTTTCATCCAGGCCGCCGCATGAAGAGAAGCCTTGCATGCCAGCCAGCTGGGAGCTTTGAGGTTGATGGAAAACATGGAGTAGCGGGAGAAGACTGTGCTGCTGATCTTGGATCAGGTTCAGCTCCCCTGAAGGAAAGCAGAACCACCACACTGGGATCTTGGCCCCCAAGCCCCCTGCCCAGTCCAGAGTGAACTTCTGCACTGGAAAGAAGGTTTTTCCAACACCAGCGATGCCGCTGGTCAGAACCCACTCTGATGGCCCCATGTTGGTCAGGGAAGGCTTTAAAGATGTCATGGTACTCCGATTGGAGAACCATGGAGGTTCTGATCTTGGAAGCTCTCTCCAGCTGCTTCACCTCATGTTGCATAACCTTCACTCTGTCCCTCTGTGTATGTAGAGATCAGTGGACCTAAGTTGAGGAGGCTCACTTCCTGTTTCATCGTTCCTTCAGCCACATCGCTCACATCTCCTCCTCAGACTAGATCTTATGTTCCTCTAGAACCTCCTGCAGACCAACATCTGCTGGAAACACAGAAGAAAAGGCGACTGAAGGAAAAAGCTGATTTAGTTGGAACCAAGCCATCTGGAGGTGTTATCATTAGAAAGGTCTCTTCCTTCACTTGATCAGATGCTAAGCGATCTGATCCGTCCTCAGAACCCAGGAACCCTTGTTTCAGTGTAGGGCAACATCTTTGTTCATCTCTGTTTTGTGTTCAGTATCTGTTCACTGTCAGGATCTGATTCCCAAAGCAGAAGATCAAAATATTGAAGAAGCAACAACAGTTTCAGCAACATCAACTCTTTAGCATCATTGGAGCGGTTCTATTTAACCTTCTGCCACAAACACCGAAAGCTCCAGAGGCAGAGAGAAGAAAAAGGTTTCCTCAGCATTTTCCAACATCAATGAAGGAAAGTAGAGGAAATGCTCTAATCTAGCAGAGAAACTATCATGGTCCACGCTCTGTGTTTCTTGGTTTTGCCAGTCTCTCCTGTCTGGATTGGTTTCTCCCTCCTTCATTTATTCCAGCTGTCCATAGTTCTGTAATTACCCCTGCATGTCTTAAAGTAATCTCTGTTTGTTCTCTGTGGTAGTCCCTATATCTGTCTTAACCTCATCGTCTAGTGTTCCTGGTTCAGACTGTGTCTATTAATTGCTTATACCGAGTGATATTTTCATCGTTGCATGCAGCTACAGCTTAAACTGTATTAAAGAAACCTCATGACCACCATCATCAGGAATAGTAAGGTCAGGAGAAAATAAAAACATGTTTGAAATTCAGCAGGCTGTGGGAAGATTGCATCAGAGCGCTACTGCAATAGAGTGAGAACATACATCATGAGTTGTGAACCTTTTTAACCCTGGGCGGTTTCATCAGACAGTTTGTTGTAGCCGCGCAGCAATCATTAAAAATATCATATAGTGTCTGTCCAGTTTAACTGACCTTTTCTATGAGGAGTCCGTTTCACCGGACTTGTTCCTCACTGCCCGCACACCAGCCTATTGGAGCAGCTAGTGTTCACATTTAAATGGCATTTCTCACTCAGAGACTGGATTGGATGTTTTTAAAGGATAATTACAGACTGGAAAAGACATGGGACTGATTTGGTCCTTTAGAAGATTGTTAGAATGACTCCATGGTGTAAATAGAAATATCTATCCTGTAATCAGTGATCTATTGTCAGAGGAAACCAGGTTTCTGTCTCTCAGACTTTCCTTCCCTCTTCTTGGAAAAGCAGCAGAGCAGCAGGTTGCTTTCTCCACCTTTTTGTTTTCATGCATCAAAATGACCTCCAGCTTAAAGGAGAAGTTCAGTTTTAATGCATTTAGACCAAAGAGCTGAAAACAGAACCAGTTCAGCAAAACCCAATAGGTTGTTAAGTTGAACACAGAAGGAACATTTACAGCAAAGGGTCACTGAGATGTAGTTGGACTACCTTTATTCCAGAAAGATGGAAAGCGCACCTCCAACCAACTAAAGATGTGGAATTCACCAACAGAGATAGAAGGAAGCTCTGAGATAAACAACAGCTGCTCTGGCTGTACTGCTCCCTGATCTTTCTCCACCCTGGGGTTCGCCTTCTCCCTCCCGCCTGTGGAGACATTTCATCAGTGAAATAGTTCACTACCAACAGGGTGGAACTGTCCTACTGAAGCTGAAGATGTTCATGAAGGTCCACCACAGACAGAGGACCGAAGAATCTGGGTCAGAACCGTCTCTTTGCCCGACTGACTGGTTTGACCTGTCGTTCATTTATTGATGGAACTGGGATTAACCGATTGGATTTATAATCTTTGTTCTAAGAGGGGGTCATTTTAGGAAGAACATGCAGCTAATGATGAGATGAACAGGAACCAAACGGAGTCGTATCGGGGACTATGAGCTGGAGCACAGGTCGCATGGACTCTACCACTAAACCACCCAGAACCCAATAGAACCTGAACTGGATCAGAGGCAGGGCCTTGTTTGCTTGATGCTGGGAGGAAAGAGACGCCACAGAGCTGCAGATGAACAGTTGCTGGGAGAGTTCTGGACTGGAGCAACATGATGAAGCTCTGAGCGGACCCAACCTGCAGCTTCACAGGTAGGACTTTGTCAGGACAAAGCACCCAGGGAGCCCCTGCAGTAGGGCTGCTTGCTTACAGCCCAGTTCCACCTGCTGGAAGGAACCAGAACCATTCTGCTGATTCACTGACACACACTGGGTCTCTATCTCTGCTCATTTTAGATTCACATCTGAACAGCTTACAGGATTTATCAGGCTGGAAGGAGAGAATGACTTTGGACCTGTCAGTAATCTGTTGGATGCTGATGAGAAACCAGCAGAACAAAGTCAAACCAGTGAGAGACCCTGAAGATCCAACCAGTTCAAGATTGTGCTTAGGTTCTATCTCTGCTGGCTTACATCATCAGATAGAAACTGGTTCTTACTTTATGACTGAGGTCAGGTTCTGCACGAGTCTGGAGGAAATCTTTGGACGGTCACTCTCATAGACGGACAGCTGGATCCGGAGGTTCTGCTCTGTCCTCCTTTGATCCCTGTCTTCCATCTTCTGGACTTCAGTCAGTCACAGAGAAACCAGAACCAGTCAGTTCCCAGTGGTTCCAGGTCCAGTTAATGTCCTGTAAAGCAAGCTGATTCCCATCATGTGTGTAAGAGAACCAGTGGGAACCTGATTCCAGCAGGAACCATCTGGGTCACAATTATTCTCTCCTTCATGGACCTCCTGATGTCTGCTGGGTCATCACCTCAGAACCATCTGGAGAAGTTCTGGTTTTAGTTTCTGGAAATTAAGAGCTCAAACTGTGTCTAGAACATGTTCAGGTCCAATCTGGTTTCATGTTCCGGGTCTGGAGCATGAAGGCTGACTGGGAGGAGGGGCCCCTGACTAAAAGCTCACCTGGGGCCCCATAATGGTTAAGAATCCACCACTGCTGGCACCCTAATGGTTGTCAGTTTGTGCGATTTTGTAATGAGAGCTATTGTATGTTATATAAAATATTTGTAAATATTAACTATTGTCTGCACTGAATGCTCCATGAGAGCAACAACCAGCAACAAACTCCTGCATCCTCCATGGCATCAAGCTTCATCAATAACTCCCCATTCTTGGATCTCCTGAATACTGAGTCCTTAAAACGGAATAAAATATACACAGGGGCAAAGCACTTATTAAAAACTATGAAACATGTTCAAAAATGCCTTATTTTAGCTCTATTTGTTTTGCTTTATTATTTTTCTTGCTCTTAGCTTAATTTATTCTTTAAGTGGCGTTTATATTAACTAATCTACAGAATGTAAAATAAATGATGATATTAACTCCAGAATGAGAATAGTAATAATAAAAGCATGATAATGATAGTATGTTGTATGGCACATATATGGGTCTCAGGAGATGTTCAGGGTGTGAAGGAATGATGCTGGGGTTCTGCTTCTGTCTGCTTCTGATGGGTCTGTAGTGTTTCTGTCCTGCTGAATCCTGCAGCTACTTGATTACCTATGTTTCAGTAAGTTAGGAACTGGTTGGTTAAAATATGAGTAGAACAGAAAAAATCAGTTCATTACACATACAAACTTTTTTTGGCAAAATGGCAACAGGTGCACATTTATGTAAGAAGTTAAAAAGCTGAGGCTTCTCAGAGGACCATTACTCAGAGTTACAGATTCAAATAAACACAGTCTGTGTTTTGTGAACAGATAATCAGACTGCAGATCTTCTAGAGATCTGAAAATTATTTTCTCTAGAACCATTATATTGGTAGACAGGTTCGCCATCTGGTTTTAAGCGAGCAGAGACACAATTTGGGACAGCTGCAGATTTAAGCGTGAAATAGGTTACTGACATATGCAACATGCAATAAAATGTATCCCCAAGTTTACAAGAAAAAATATGCAATATATAATAAAATTCAACATATCTTTATCTTTGTAGCTCTAACAAAATCTGAAACAGCTGGTAGCAGCCAACTTAGAGACAGCCAGATTCACAGGACACAAGACTAAAATTAAAAGTATAATAAACCTGAAAGAATTAAAGCACAAATAATAAAAAATTCAGATAAATGATTTTTGAAAAAGGTTCTATTTTGCTTGGCTGTGAAGGAGGATAATCACTGATGCAGCTTAAAGGAAGCCATGCATGGATGGATGGATGGAAGGAAGTTGTGTCCATTCTAGGGATGCAGGATTTATTGATGTTGACATCAGATATCTGCTTTTATTCATCATTTTAATAATATTAAATGTTTTTGGATCCCTTTATAAATAAAGACCAAAGGCAGGAATCTGTCTATAACTAGAGTCTATCAGAGTATTGTGGTTCTCTGTGTTCTCAACAATAGGAAAAATATTCGGAGCAAATAAATAGATGTTTGAGCTCATTTTTGGAAAATATAAAACCCTTAGAGCCCCCCACCCCTTAGAGAGCCCCCACACACACACACACACACCCCAGAGGCCCCCACCAGCTTTTATGACAAAGTTACACTCAGAAATAAACTGAAGTGAACTGAGTTCGTGTTGATGTTAGTTTGAGAGATATGTGTACTGTGACATTTCTGAAAACAAGGAACAAATCGCTTCCTTATTGGTTCAATACGGGACGAAATGTTTAACTGGCAAATAAAGGACGATTCCGTTCTGATGGTGGTTCAGGATGGGCTGCTTCTTTCTAGGCCTCACTGCAACCCTGAACAGTATGAACACATTCAATGCTGACCTCCTCCTCCTCCTCCCTCTCTCCTCCTCCTCCCCATCCCTCCCTCCAGGTACATATCAGACATGAAGCCAAAGAAAATGTAAAACGACAGAATGTGTTTAATAGAAAGTGTGTTAGAACTCACCCTGGTTACTGTCTAGATGTCTGCGACTTAAAATGGAGAGGCTGAAGGAAATAAACCGGAAATACCTTTCAGTTTCATTTTATCAGCTGCTGCGTAGAGCAGACCCTGCATTGACTGTCGTCGTGGCGCAGGAATTTATGCCATCTTTGGGGAGGTCGACCTGCTATCCTTACCCATAGACACACAGTATAAGAGTAGATACCGGATGACTGCCTTCGTGAGCCCTGACGGGATTTTATGGCGCCATCTTGGGGAGGTCGTCCTGCTGCGCTCAGTGACGTGTTGAGCAGCACACAGAATCAATTTTAATCAACTTTAACTCGCTGATTATTGAACTAATTTTTTTAACGGTTATTGCCTATTATTATTTTTTTGCAGAAAACAAACGAATTATTCATTGTATTTAAATATTCTTAGTGGGTGATTAACAGAGTCTTACTGATAGGATATATGTATGTTGTAAAGCACAGCTAATTGTGATCAATTTTTTTTTTGTTTATGTTACTAATATATATATGGGCCTATGTGTATATATATATATATAGTAAAAACTGTAAATACTGCGAAAATGTCCACAGCTGTATATTGATTATATGTTTGTAAAAACACTGTTCAGTACAGTTTTTTATTTGTTTATTTTTTTTATTTGTTTTTACTGTCACTTATTCTGTTATTTTTATGCACTTCTTCAGGTCCACATTGGTGTGACCACTTTAGCTGTAATATTTTGCTGCTGTCAACAATCAGTCGATTCATAGGACAATATCTTTCTCACATTTTTTGTTCATTTTCTCAAAGTTTGGTGTTTGATTGGGAATACAGGTCATAAACCATCCAATAGTAGTGCTTCTTAATGAGAAATCTTTTTTATTTATTTTTTGCTAAATGAGGTTAAAAATTGCAGCGTCCATTTATGTTCAGACGTCTATACACTGATACCCTTAAATGAAATTTAAGACAATCTATTGCCTTTGCAAATCATCGCTTTAGGACAAAGTTCACCTGTTGCAATTTGAGCTGTTTCCACTAGATGGCAGCAGATCACCACCCGCCGTCCCAGAAGCCAAAGCTCAAACTGAAACCCCTCTGGTGAGACGCAGGTCTGCAGCCTTCTGGTTCTCAGCTGGAAGGTGAATATTTAGTACATTTGTCAAAGAGTAGATTCTTGATCTGCTTTGTTTTTTAGATTCCAGAACAGTTTCTTCCCCACCGCCATTAGACTGCTAAATGTTATGTAAAATGGGTTATAAAAAACCCCTGAAATGTTTGAACTGTAACTATACAGTCAAATGTTTACATCACTTTTTTTAATCACAATATTGTTTTTATCACTGCTGCTCACCTTTATCAAGGCTGCACTTTAAAACAATGAAATAGTCTAGAGAGCTGTACTTAATGAAATTTATTTTTGTTTACACTTGTGTGTACAAAATGACAAAATAAAATGTTTTCTTCAGTTTGAGCAGCACATGCTGAAACCAACCTGGAAGAAAAGGTTCCTTTGACCAGGAGAAGCTGAGCTGCTGATCCAGGATATCTGTGGACTCTTAGAAGAGACTCCTTTATGCTGATCCTCTCTGACCTAACCTGCCTGGACCAAATATTCATCATCCCATAGAATCCATGATGCTTATTAAAGTCTTTTCTTCAAGGGAAGAAAAGGTGGTTATTAAACTGTGATTT
>JAGKQL010004143.1:0-15521 GCA_018398635.1 Cyprinodon brontotheroides
AAAAAAAAAAAAAAAAGATATTAGGATGCAGAATCCCACGAACCATACCGCCATTATGTTTTAGTTATGTAATGGGAGCAGAGATTCAGAAGAAATATTTTTATTTATTCAAAATTCTGTTGAAAGCAGCAAAAAGAACCCCTTACAGGGTAAAACTGGACGGACATTGTAGAATAAATTCAGAGAATGGAAAGACTCACTTTTATAATACAGCTGCAACAAGACAAATTTGAAGATCTTAAAAAAAAAAAAGTCAGTAATCATTAATATACACTGTCCATTTTTTCTAAAGTTGTTATTATTTGTACCTTTTATTCCACTAATTGCTCACTGTTTAATTCATTTGAAATTTGAAACAGTCAGATGTATAACATCCAGATAAACTAATAAGCAGGGCAAAAGTCATATCAGAGAATCAGGCAGAAAAATGTCCAACCACAGTGCAATTGGAAGAATCTATCAATATTTCCAGTGGTGCGATTTAGGCGAGGCACAGCAAGTTTATTTGTATAGCACAATTCACTACATGACAATTCAAAGTGCCTTAAGCATGATTTAGATACAAATAGAAGTTAAAAAAATGCATAAAACGCAGAATAAAAGGCAAACAAAGATTAAAAAAAAAAAAAAAATGTGAGTAAAACAAATAAAACCGTATGGAACAATGTGTGTGCTCTGGTTAAATTATGTTAATATTGAACTTTTTTGGCTAATATGTCAAAAAAAAGGTATGCATTGTTTATTACGTTGAACATCACCATGTTAAGGGCATGGTGGTGGAATTTTTCTTCAGCAGGAACATGGAAGCTGGTCAGATTTGGTGGAAGGACCCCGTTAAAAACCAGCAAAAGACCTCAAGTGGAAGTTTAGCTTCCAGGAGGACAATGAAACAAACAATAAGAGTTCCAAGAAAATGGTTTGATCAGCAGGTGCAAGTAAAAAAAAAAAAAAGAATACTTAGTCACTTTTTCACAAACATTCACCATCCAGTGTGAATAGTTTGAGCTATTTTCCAAGACATCCATCTGAACAAAGGAGGTAGAGACATACCCTCACAAGACTGTGAAGCTGTAATTGCAAAAAGGAAGTCCTTACAAGTACTGACTCATGCAAGCTGAATGCAAAGGAAAATTATTTTTTTCTATAACTAATTTTTTCCTTCTGTATCACAATTATAAGCCAATTTTAGGAGGCTGCAAAATCAATGACTCAATTTAATCAAGGCTACATTTAGTAAGCTTCTTAAGCAGTGGCATTTAAAACCACTTTTTGACTCCATCATATCATATATAATAACTTCATAACTGTATGTGTGTGTCTGATTGGATTAATCTAATCATGCATTTTTTACAGTGGTGTTTTCATTGAATAGTGGGAAGGCTTAACCTTCCCTATCAATTTTACGAATTTATTGGTAAAATAGAGATTGTTAAATTTCATAAATGTTGTCATGAGCCTGCATTAAATATGCACTAAAATGCACTTGATTTCATGTGTTTCCGCGCGTTCATTAATCAGCTGGTTATTTGGCTATTGGACACAATCTCTCTGCCACTCTGGAGCAGCAGGACACTGCCTGTCAGCCCCAATGAGAGATATACCTGTTGAGGTTCTAGCCTTGGCCAGCAGTGAGATGGTAGAGCCCTGATCGGATAACGCTCAAAAATACGACTTTTCCAGTGAGGCTAAATGTGTTGGAGGGTGTACTGAGCATGGGCGGGTTGCTGGATGTTAATTGGCCGACATACTTATTGATTTTTGGCCGACAGTGGTCAGACAGCGAGGGGGTTTTCAACCATTGGAGTTTTGTGTTTTTCAATATTTTTTAATCCAATACGTGACGTTTTGATTTAATTAATACCCCTTAACCTCCCCTGTTTAAGGGAGCAGCAGCCACCACAGATTATCTGTCTTATTCAGTCACTTGGATGGAATCTGTTGTGTATTAGAGCCAAATAATTTAATTCCATTTTTTTTTTATCACATAAAATCTTTATACGATACAATTTAAATTTGAACTGCAATATAAAGGTGAAATGGTTAACAGGTATGAATACTTTTGTGTGCATGCACTTTAAAGGTGCATCAAATTTATTCTCAATCAATTTCCCTACAGAAAAGCCCTAAAAGGAAGATCTCTTCCTTCGCAATTTCACGGAGACAGTGGAAGAAAAGCCTGGGTAGATGGATTACATCCCTCACACGAGAGAGTTCTTTGAGGATCAGATCAGAGGTATAAATAAAACAAAAGATGTTTATCATGTGCCTAATCAGTCTTTTAAAAACACCAAAATGATTTTCAGATCTCTATCTCTGTTTAAACCGTTGCTGTGCTCTCTTTAAGCAGTTTTTTTATTTCTGCCTTATCTCCCTTAGATCAGCAACATGTAAAATACTTCTGCTTCAGTTTGTCTATTGATAAATGAAAAGCTGCCCTTCATTGTTTGAAGCTTGTCAAAGCAGCTTTGTCAGGGGGAAAACACAACTCCTAAAAATGTTACTCTATACTTTGTGGATTTCTACTAATCACAAGTGTGACATGCATTCACTACTGAAGCTTCTACTGACAGTCAACATAGAAAATAAAATAGGTTCAAACTTTTTCATGCTCAAGTTTTCACTCATGGGGTTTTAAAGTTCTTGTAGACTAAACATAAGGGGATATTGTTATAAGCAGACATGTTCACAAGAATATTATTTTGCATTTTCCAAGAAAAAATCATAAATAAAAACATTTGTAATCAATAATCAAAGGGTTGTTTTTTTAGACACTTTAATGCTTCTTCAAGCTCTTGGTTCATGCAGCAGAGGGCAGTGTAGGTCATCCTGTAATAGTGAGATGTTTTTCCCAGAATTTATGAATGTGATGTTTTGATCCTACAATTGGATCCCTGTTTAAAGCCAATTCTAAACTCATCACCCTTTTCCTGTTTTTTCCATTTCTCTTAGCGTCTCTCACTCTCCTGAAAGCCCACACTCAGCAAGGTTTTTTAAATAATAAAAACAAACAGGACATATTCCCTAAGTGCGTCGAGCAGAAGGAAAATCTCCACATCCCACGTTCTCCGAAGCCTTTCCTTCTGCTAGCTGTGGCGCCGTTAGCAGGCATCATTCACTTCCATGGCAACGCTGGCATCAGAAGAAATCAAAGAAACTTCTCCAAACACAAAAAAGCAAGTACACACTGACAGAAATGAGAACAAACACACACACAGAGGAGAATCAATGCTACAATTGCTGTTTTCAACCTGTGTTTGTCAAAGTAAAATTCCTCCTCCTTCATTCTGTCACTGCCATTCTATCTCACACATACAAACACAGGCGTACATACACAATGAAAGATCATCATCAAGGACCGTCTCTGGTGTCGGTTGTTGCTTAGATACAAAAAGAGCTGCTTGCTGTCTGTGTCCTGTGTTCTCCTTATGAGGTAGCTGCTAATACAATTACCATGTTTGTGTGGATTTTTAGTTTGTATTACTTGCTTTGGGCTGAGGCAGTCATGGTGTGCACACACCAGATGCATTTTTTTTTTAAATCAATGTGCCACGGATCAAAGATTTGAGCAAAAGCATAAAATTATAATTGCTGTTTAACCTGCTAAAATATTAATTAAATACAGAAAAAAAATCTGTAAATTTTCAATGCTCAATTTCATCCTATTTTCTCTGATGCACCACAACTTTTCAATTAATCATCCCAAGAGTTCCACAGTAATCATTTCTATTGGTATATAAAACACATTTCCAGTATCAGATATTAGACATATTATGAAAAACCCCGACATTTGGCTAAAATGGAAGGGGGGCAAAAATAGGGCTGCAGTGGGCTGTCTGTATAATCTGAAGAAAAAGCAGGCTTTGCGTTTTAAATGTGTTGTTGCATAACAATGCCATGTGCAGCCAATGAGTGCCTGATAATCTTAGAGGGGGGAAAGCTGTACAGCCAAATGGGAACTGGATGAATCCCTGCTGAGCTGTGTCAGGAATCCAAACAGCTTCGTCATGCACTCAGAGGAGGCAGAGGGAGGAATCAGATTGAATTTACAACTCCTTTTTCTGTGGCATCAAATGTTGTGGAAGTATGATTGGTCTAACTTAGATGAAGAAGAAGACCCTTAGCAAGATTTAGTTTAACTAAAAGAAAACACATGGCAAGCAAAAAGAAAATAAAGTGGGTATATCTAATATATCTAATTCATTTTTTTTTACAATGTTGATTTAAGTTTCTGCTTTTTGGTCACCACAATAATACATTAGACTACATTTTAGTAACAGACACAGATAACCTGAGAACATGCAAATGATGCAAATTATTATTTCATTTGATAATAGACAAACAGCTATCCTAACCAAGCTGCTCTTGTGTGAAAAAGTGAGTTTCTTCTGTTGAAAACTTGGGAAGAAAGTATTATTTAACCCTTTATTCAGTTCAATATCACAAGGTACATAACAGTCTGGTTACTCTCTGAACTATAGAAATAAGTAAATATGACATAATAATAAACTGTCTGGAAACATGAAGTAGCAACACATAATAGAGAAATGCAAGAAACGAATTTGATATTTATTACTCTGGAAAAGGGCATTGGACTGCAGTGAACAATTTTAGCACTCTGAGAGCCATGATATTCAAATGGAGGAAACATGGAACAGTGGGGAAATTTACTGCAGGAGTGTCAGTGAGGGGGAAAAAAGGGGGGGAAATAACAGAGAAAAAGCAATGCTGTCCTCATTTTCCTTAATAAAGGTTTGTGCAATTCATTCATTTTTCAATTTGATTCAGAAATAAGAAAGACTAAACAAGAAATATGTGCGACTAAGTGTCAAACTAATGCAGAAATTCAGAGAAACAAAGATAAAAATCCTACTGTCAGTATAACATGGTCTTGGTAGTCAAATTTTCTGAGGTTGCTTTGCTTCTTCAGGACCTGAACAACTTTTAATTGACTAAGCTGTGAATTTTGCTCTCTATCAGGACCTTTAGGTTATGTAAACAATATTGCCAAAAGTATTTGTTCACCTATCCAAATTATTGGGTCAATGTCAGCAGCTCAGTGAATTCCAGTGTGAGGTGTGATGGGATGCCACTTGTGCAACAACTCCAGTCAAAATATATATCCCTTTGCAGAGAGTGGCAGCCTAGTAGTTAGGGTATAGGGAAAATATCGGTAACTTTCTGTAGAGTTAAACACAACATACTTCAAAACTTCATGTATTCTGAAGATTAGCTCAAGAACAGAGAGCAGATCGCTTCATGGAAGAAGTTTTTCCATCGTCGAGCAGCTGCATTCAAGACATAAATCACCAAGTGCAATGCAAAGCATGGGATGCAGTGGTGTAAAGCAGCCCCCCTCTGGATTCAAGTGGAGATACATTCTCTGGAGTGACAAATCTTCTGGAAATCCATCTGGAAATCTGTTGGATCAGTCTACGTTGGCGATTGTCAGGAGAACACTACTTGTCTGACTGCATGGTGCCAAGTTTAAAGTTTGGTGAAGGGGGTATAGTATAGGGTTGTTTTTTAAAGAGCTGGGGTTGGCTGCTTAATTCCAGTGAAAGGAACCATTAATGCTTCAGCACATCAAGACATCAAGACAAATTGCAATGGTTCAGTGCAAATAGGCATTTGAGCAAAAATGCGTTATTTCCTTCGGTTGAGAATGGAAATGAGATGAACTGAAAAAGCTAAAAGTTAAAGGTTCAGCAGCATTTGATACCCGAGTCATGTGCAATAATTGTTATTTGTAGAGTTCGGTTTGTGGATCAGCGTCTGGAACAGTCTGATGGCAGTGTGGAAGAAGCTGTTGCAGAACCTGGTGGGTCTGCAGCGGATGCTGGGGAACCTCTTTCCAGAGGGCAGCAGGGACAACAGTCCATGCTGTGGGGTGTGAGGGGTCTTTGAGCCAGGTGTTCCAAAATCAGTGTGTTACCTCACAAAGGTGCTTCTGAAAGAATGCTCAAAAATTCTCCAAAACATACTCCTAAACCTTGTGGACAGCCTTCCCAGAAGAGATGAAACTGTTCTAGCTTCAAAGAGTGGACCGATATCATATTAAGGCCCTATAGATTAGGAATGTGATTTCACTAAAGCTTATCTGAGTTATTGTAGGTAAACGAACACTTTTAGCAATAAAGTGTTGTAACAGAGAACCAGTTGATAACTTTTTCTCCTTTTGTTTTTCTTCTGATGAAAACTAACCCAGCTCTTCTTTTACCTCTTTGTTTTTTTTAGCAAAATAAAATCCCTTTGAACAAACTCAGTCTCAAGAAAACAAAAAAAATAACTCATGCCAACTCCTTTTCTGCCTTACATGTGCAGCATGAGTAACTGCAATTAACAGAACTTAACACTCATATTAATACAGTCATAGCCAAAAGTATTGAGAATGACACAATAATTTCACATGATCTGCTGCCCTCTGGTTATCATGTGTGTACGTCAGATTTTGTCATCACATACAGAAATACAATTGCAATCATATTATGAGTAACAAAAGCTTTTAATGACAGAATAGTATATCGCGGCAAGTCAATATTTGCAGTGTTGACCTCTTCGTAACTAGGACCTCTGCAGTTCTCCTGGCATGCTCTCAAATGCTTCTGGACAAATCCTGACTGATAGCGTCCATTTTGCAATCAATGCTTGCATTTTGTCAGAACTCCCTAGGTTTCCATTTGTCCACCGTCTCTTGATGATTGACCTGGGATTTTCCAATGGGATTGGAACCAGGGGAGCCGGGGCCATGGACCCAAAATCTCTATGTTTTTTGTATGGCCCTGAGCCAGTTGAGACTTTACCTTTGCTTTTATGGCGAGATTTGTTGCTCCATCATGCTGGAGAAAGGCATTTGTTTCATCACTAAGCGGCTGCTCTTGGATAGTTGGGAGGATTGCTCTCGGGAGGGCATTCACAATTTCATTCTTTATTCAGGCTGTGTTTTTAGGTAAGACTGTGAAACGACTCACATAGCTGAGAAGCAACCCCCACATGAATGGTTTCAAGCTTTACAGTTGGCATGGGGAACTGGTGGTAGCGCTCACCTGCGTCTTCTCGAACAAGCTGTTTTCCAGATGTCCCAAACAATGGAAGGGGGATTCATCAGAGAAAATGGCTTTAGCCCAGTCCTCAGCAGTCCACCCTATACCTTTTGCAGAATATAAGTCTGTCCCTGATGTTTTCCTGGGAAGTAGCTTCTTTGCTGCCTCCTTGAGACCAGGCCTTGCTACAAGAGTCTCCGCCTCACAGTGTGTGCGGATGCACTCCACAGCTGCCTGCTGTCATTCCTGAGCAAGCTCTCTGCCCTGCTGGTAGCCCGTTCCCCAACTGGGCACTTTTAAGAGACGATCCTGGTGCTTGCTGGTCTTTCTTGGGCGCCCTGAAGCCTTTTGGCAACAATGGTACCTCTCTCCTTGAAGTTCTTGATGATGCAATAGGTTGTTGACTGAGGTGCAATCTTTCCTTTGTGATTCTCTTTCCTGTTAGGCCATTTTTGTGCAGTGCAATGATGACTGCACGTGTTTTTTTTAGAGAATAACCATGGTTCACAGAGGGAGAAACAGTGATGCCAAGCACCAGCCTACTTTTTAAAGTGTCCAGTGGTGTCATTCTTACTTAATCATGACAGATTGATCTCAACCCTGTCCTCATCACCACCCACACCTGTGTTAATGGAGCAATTACTGAAACAATGTTAGCTGGTCCTTTTAAGGCAGGGCTGCAATGGCGTTGAAATGTGTTTTTGGGGATAAAAGTTCATTTTCTAGGCAAATATTGTCTTTGCAATCAATTGCTGTTACACTGATCACTCTTTACATAACATTCTGGAGCATATACAAAATTGCCTTTATAAAAACTGAAACGGTAGACTTTGTAAATATTAACTTTTGAATCATTTCTCAAAACTTTTTGGCCATGACTGTACACTTGATAAGGTAAATAAGATTCACATTATTTGCTAACAACAATGCAGTAGTAATTATAACTTAACTATAAAAGTACAACGCAGCACATTTTGATAGCTGCAATTTTGTGGCAAGTGAGGGTATGTACAATGTGGAAAACCAGCATGCGTCTCAACACCTACATTACATACAGCAACATGACTCAGTCTGAAAAATCAAATTGAACTGAACAAACAATGAGGGGAACTGGCGTTTTAATGGCCCCTCCATCTATTTGATGATCCAGTGAAGTAATGGGGCATGATGGCTACACTGTGCACAAATGACCAACATAAAGTGTTACTTTATAGTTTTGGTATGAATTTACCATTAGAAATCTTATACCATTCTTGTATTTCATATCTGTCATGTTTTTGTTTGTGATTGCACATCTGACCTAATACTGTATTTCCTTGAATCTATTTAACTATATTAATGTTAAAATCAATGCAACAATTGCTTCCATAGTGAGGAAACTAGTTAGTAATATGATATGCTATTATTTTTACCAAATAAGGCTTTTAGTTCTATGAAACGTCGCATTGGGCAGAACAAATGTATTTTCAGTTCAATGTGTTCTTTAAACCTGAGGCCTGCCTGTCAGCCAGTGGTGGAATCTCATCCTGGGTTAACTGCTGTGTAAAACCCTCATCCTCAGGAGCTCTGTGTGTGTGGGCAGGTCATCCGGAGACATTACTTTAACACTATCATCGGAACGCCAGGAGAAATGTTAACAGCGGAAGCCTGTCGGCTTGTTCTGAAGAGAAATAGAAATTGAGAATAAGGTGGGTGGATAAGAAGGAGAGAAGAAGTGATTAAATAGGCTTAACGGAGAGAAGACACTCAAAACATGAAGAGATGAATCAAAAAAGACATTGTGGTGAAGTATAAAAGAATCCAAGACTGAAAAAGTTTTGGTACTAAAAAAGAATACATTTCCACATGGAAAAGGCAAGGAAAGCAAAGATAAAATTCAAACAAAACAGCTAAGTGGTTATCAGGGGAAATGAGCTAAAAGAGACTGATGAGTGGTTCTGAAGGAGCCAAAGGAAAAGATGGACCAGAAAGCATGGAAAGGTGAGAAAGAAAAAAAAAGTTGAAAGGCATAGGCGGTAGAAATAACATAAGGAAAAGAAGTGGAGGAGGTGTTTTGGAGGTAGCAAGCCTGGAGGGGAGATAGTCTGTGTTCTTGGCCGGAAAGATTTAATCAAGTTCATGTTGGTGCGATGAACCGCAAAGGCCCGCCACTTGCATGCAGGAGCCAGAGGGGAGTTAGAAAACAAGCTGTGTCTCACTATTTCCATATCACTGCCATTACTGAGGAAAAAAATAAAAAAAGAAAACAGTCAGGAAACATATGTCTTTGGTGCATTTGTTCCCAAAAGCCTTATGTAAGATTTGTTTTTCCTCTTCCCTATTGTAAATGACCAATTATGTCCCATAGATTACTGCAACATATCAGTATTATTAGTTGTTTTTTTAGCTTGGGCTTTGGGAATCAATAGTATGCTTTTATATCAAGAGATTTACTGATGTCAAAAAAGAAAAGGTTTAACAGCACACTTTGGTGTTTTTATAATCAGATTATAAAGAGACAGACAGGTTTTTAGACTTGTTCTCTGTGGGGCACATTCAATTAACAATTTAGCTCATATTTTAAATATTAAAAAATTGAAATATTTTGTTCTTGCATCGCATCTTTTGAATGGATCCTTTTAAATAGTCAAACTATTGTTGTTGTTTTACTTCCTTTATAAAAAAAACAGATTTGAGGATTTTGGGGATCCTACTCTGCACCAGGTTATAAAGATGGGACTTCACAGTTGTCAGCCAATGTTAAAAACTAAGGGAACCTTCAATATACTTCTGAATCTTGCTAATTGTCATGGGCTACGTTCACACCTGCAGCCTGAAGTGACCCAATCCCATTTATTTTGCCCATATGCTACCTGGATCAGATCTTTTATAGCTGTCTGAACAACACAGATCCGATCCCATTTTTCCAATCCAACCCAGGCCACTTGGCTATGTGGTCCTGAATCCCGCATACAAATCCAGATTTTTCAAATGCGACCTGCCTGAACGGCCAGAATTCATCTGACCTGGTCGTCATTAATACAAAGATCACTATTCTGGGGTCTTGCTAATGCGAGAAGCCGCAAGAAAAAACAACAAACCATGGCAGATGATGATGCGCGGGAGAACAGTGATTATGTTTAAAACATATTGAAAAGGTTGTGTTTTTATGGTTGGTGCGCGCCGCACGGCCATCCATATTTACTCGGAAAAAAAAGAGCACGCTGGCCTGTGATGTCATTATGCGCCCTGGACAAGATGCGGAAACTTAGGTTGTATGACTGCAGTTCACACGCAGGAGATCATCACATACAAGTCGGCAAAGAAAAAAATTGGATTTCTCGCGAAAAAATCAGAATTGAGCATCAAGGCCTGCAGTGTGAACGAGCCACCGATGGCTGGATATGGCACTTCCCCTTCCACCTGCTTAGCTCTGCCCAGTGCTTATTGTCACTCATATAAGACCTACTTTTCCTGTTTCTCATTTAGTTCTCTAATTCCCAGCCATCGGGGTGCCAGATTATTCAAGCCGCGGTGAGAGTTCGCTAGCATACCAGTGTGTTTCTGAATACCTCATCCTGACTAGTTTTCTGCCTCTGGACTGAATATTTTCATCCCTCTGTTCTGCTCTTGTTTGCCTGATCTGTTTTGACCTGATAATCACCCGGATTCTGCCTCGCTTCTGGGCCTCAGACTGATCTTTTACCAGGTTAGATACTCACATGCTCATCTTCGCTTTCTGAGTTTCAAGCAGTCACTAACCTGAGTTCCTCCCTCTACAGAGTTTCCAGGGACCCCGCCACAGCCGACAAGCGTCGCGGTACACTCGGGCAGCACAAACACTTGCTTTTAAATACCTCTGATCTGTCTGCTTGAATTCTCTGGGTCCCACGCTCTGAGTTTCTGACACACCAAGTAAGTGAATCCCGTTTTTTAGGAGACTTTTATAAATTAAAAAAGAAAAGCTAATTTGGTACAATATCAAGTTCAGTCACATCTATGAGGTCCTCTGTACTATTATTATTGCAAAATGCATAAAGCTTCCTCTAGAATTTGGTGCCTTTTTTTTTTCTTGCATAAGTTGCAAACTGCTTTTGCTACTTTTTTAAAATTCTTAATGTTTTTTAAATACTGTATTGAAAATGTAATGCTCCAAGAGTAGTCCCAAGTAGTCAGAGCTATTATAGCCCAGTCTTTTGAAAAAACTGTCCAATTCCCTTGTAAGGTAGACAATGACAAAGTACGCTGAGGTAGAGTGCTTATCAACATTTCATGTGTGAGTAACAAAGATAGATGCGCAATGACCATCTTGGATCATTATTATGATATTAGATATAAATTAAATGCTACCCCTTTAACTTCAACCAGCGCTTCCAAGTAAAACATAAATCCAGGCTTCCTTGGTCTAGATTATTCAGAGTTGTGTTGAATTATTAGATTTCTATTGTGTCACACATGGTTTTGTGTATTTGGACCAAAAAGTTTTACCGTTTACCGCGATCAGTGATATTTTGTTGAAACATACAATTAGGGAGCTTCCCAAAGAAAAGCTTCTTTCTCAACTACATTGCCCTTCCTGCTTTCCTGTAAACCTCCATAAAACCTAAAGTTTTGAGATCCGGACAAACAGCAACCGTCAGGTTGTGCCAGGAAGTGTTTTGGAGGGACCCAAAATGCAGCCAGGGAGTTGGCATGGGATGAGTTTTGGATGATTTAATAAAATTCAAGGGAACAGAGGCAAAAAAATACAAAAAATGCACGAAAACCAAACAACCAATAACATCAGGGAAAATACTTTTGAGAGAAGTTTTCAAATAACTAGAAGGCAAACAAAACAAACTTTACAACACACAAGAAACCAGCACTGAATGAAGGCTCTGATGCCCTTTTGCCAAGCCTATGATTGAAAGATTATTTTCACTTGTAGGTTACCCAGGTTCTCCACAAAGATCCCTCTATGGTAGAGATGCAACTTTGCACTAACCCACACGCAAGAACCCCTGACAGAAAGAATCATCTTATCCACACTCATTGGTGGATGCTATGTACATCAGGACATTTCTGAATGCAATAGGCAGCATGGTAGTAAAGCTGCTAAATATCAAAGCATGCTTCTCTCTTGTGAAGCATAGGTTTATTTCAACCTACTGACCATTACGCACACATTCAACCCCTGCAATAGTCTTTTTAAATAAATGTCCATTGAAAATAATGAGGTTGTTTTTGCAACATTGTAAACATAAAAGAGTTTTGCTGAATTCCATTATTTTAAAGCCTGATTTTGCCAAAAGTAAAGGATAATTGATGGAAGCAATTGATACTGACATTGTGGAGTCCAGACTTGCTTGGATCTTTATCATTCAAATAAAAATGTAGGTTTGCCAGATTTCTCTTATCTTGGTCTTTTGTGACTTCAATAATTTGTTTATAACGTTATTTATTCCTTTGGATTTGTCATTATTGGTTTCTAAAAATGTAAGCCTCACAATTTCAGAGCCTAATTTTTCTCTTTGTATTTTTAAATCCTTGTTAAAAAAAGGCTCTATGATTCCAGCTGTGCACTGCAAAAAAACAGAAATGTAAATAAGTAATTGTTTCTTAAAATAAGTACATTTTTTCTAGAGTTGAGGATTAAAGTTAGACACTTTTCCAATGGAACAAGACAATCTCATTCAAAATAAGAAAAAAACAAATGCATTGACTTATTTCACATGCATAATATCTAATTATCTTATTTAAATATTAGTAAAATACTCATTCAGTTAACAAATCATTTCATTTACATACTCAAATTAAGGCGAAAATACACTTAATTTAAGACATTTTTACTTATTTCTGGATCCTTTTTGCAATATGTAAAGTCTTCATATTAAACCCATCATCTGTTCAATTACACAAACTTTAACCATCAATTTATTTTCTAATTTAAAATCGGTAGAAGGTGCCGCTACACACAGCGGCTGGCTTTGAGTTTCGAAATATAACAAATAAAACGTAAGATATTAATTCAACGCAGCAGCTCAAAAAAAAAAAAAAAAAAAAAAAAAAAAAAAAAAAAAAAGATGAATTCTCACAGTGGCTCACAACAATGTATCTCCCTTTGGGATAAATATTATAGATTTTTTGAATTAATTGATCTTGGTTTGAACAACACTCAAACGCAAACTGGCCAGCCTAATGGGACCAGTTCCACCAAATATTACTGAGGAAACCATGTCGACAACATCACGCCGTCGCCATCCCCCAGTTACACCGTTGTAAGCTTGCTCTGTCTCCGCGTCACAATCAAGAGGATGATTGGCAATACGGATGCAAACAAGACAACTGATGATGATCAAAGATCCCGCCATTTCAACAATAAAGCAGAGATTTTAAAAACCTCAATAGATTTAAATGCTAATCCCATTTGTCACTCTCCTCAAGCACAAACTAAGTTTTTCCCTCTCTTGCGCTTTTGTGGAGGTAGGAAATTATTTCCTTTGTTTCTGATATAAATTCCTCGACCCCCAGTTTTCCTTCATGCTGTTGTGTGTAAATGTGAGTTTGTAAGTGTGATGGCAAAGATGTGGTTGAAGTGACCCAGCAGTCATTTTTCTCTATACCCAAAGGAGTTTTTAACACAGGAGGGTTCTGCAGTGCAGGAGCTGCACTTGACGGACAGGTTTTTAGGGTGTGGAAAAACACAAGATTGCATTTATGATGCAAAAGATGGAAAAAGGCCACCATGGCTTATCTTTTTTAGCACAGCCACAATGCATATTTTTAAGCTGTTAAGCTTAAAAATATGAAACAAATAAATAAAAACAGGTGGGTTAGTTGGGTTAAATTGCATCACAAGAAAAACAAAGAAATAGAAACAGTTTTAAACTGTTTCTTAAAGCAGTAAAAGTTGCTAATAAGCTGATAAAAATGGAATTGAGTTTAGAAACCAGTAACAAGGTTATTTTCAGGAATTTATTACAGAAAAAATTTAACCACGTGTCATAGGAATAAAAAAGTATGATTAAAGTACTGTAGTTCTGTTGATTCAAATTCATCTCTTACATATGAAGAGTTATCTATTTTAGTCAAACAAATAAAATGGAATTAATCAGCATCAAAGCAAAAGGTTTTATTTTGCAAAGAAGGTGCTGGACTCAGGGTTGGAAGAGTAGAACATCCTCCTTTTTTCTTTTTACAGTTGCAAAGACACAACAGTTTACTGTTTTATGAGCCAAATCCTTTTTCTGTTTTTTGTTTTTTATTTGTGTTTTATTTATACCGTAATGTTTTAATGAGCACATTGGAACCAGTTGCTGGAGTTACTGCAACCACATTTTTCACCTGTGTTGGCTTTAAATGCATGCCTTTAATCTTACAAAGTGTCTTTGACTCATACACACCTGGAACAAAGCAGCCCATCTTTCCTATTATGGTTGCCTCTAACTCTTTTCAAGCACATTCTAGGCTTTATTGGCTCATTATGAAAACTAATTCAATCTGGCCTGATGAGGTATTGAAGGTGGGTGCACATTGAACTATTGAACAGCAATATCATATCTAAGTAGAAGTTCAGATTTCTAGTCTCTTATTTGTCTGAACTGGACTGTTGATTAGTTACAGTTCTCTTAATGGCAGCTTTTGTTGAGACTGCTATTTTGGACTTATTTTGTCTGTTAAAATGAGAGGTGGCACATGGTTGCTTTTTGCCGTTCCATAATAGCTTAACTACATTTATTTTTGAGAAAAAATACTTATTTTGCACATCAATTTATGTTTCATTGGATTGTTTTGTATTCAGTTGAAAAATAACATTCATTGTACCAAATTTTTAGTATACCCTTTTGTAAAGTTAGATCTTAATATTTATAGAACCCAGTGAAGCAAACTATAACTGACTGGATATATACATTTAGGCAATTGCATGACGAGCATGCTTGGAAAGGCCATCTCTCTGTTTCAGCCCTTCAACTAATGATCATTAAAGGAAATGATCTGAGAATCTAAAAGGCAGTATGGTTTCCCTCAAAATCCAGTTTCATAGCTCAGTTTCATTGCTATAACAGCAAGCAGTGGCGCCTTCCCAGTGACTGTAAAAAAATAACAGAAAACTTGACCAGGATGCAACTTTCAATTAGTTATATTTCCTATTTAATGCCTGAAAAAGAGTTAATGGAAAGTCGTCAGTATAAGCTAGATGATTCTATAAAAGTGTATTTAGACATAGGCCAAAGACACGACATAAGCTTTTTAATAAGCTACAGTCAGTAGTCGAGTGGAAGGGTGGGATGAGGGGGAATGGATTCCTCCTGAAATAAAAACAATCAAAATCATCCCCCCTGTAAAAATGCTAACCCTCCATCATCTTAATTTTTTGAGCAGGGTAAATAATAAAATCTGAGGGCACAACTGTGCACAGAAACATGCAATGACACAACATGCTTGTTTATTTCAATTTGTCAGTGCAAGATGCCACAGGGAGCGGCAAAAAATGCAGCAAGAGCTGCTATATCAGCACTAAAC
>JAGKQL010004144.1:0-15665 GCA_018398635.1 Cyprinodon brontotheroides
ATGAAAAATAAACTTGATTTCCAATTTAAAATCTCTGAAGAACCATCCTTTGGTTATATGTGGTCACATTCACCATATTCACTGTATCTAAGTTATCATTTTGGCTTTGTTTTAAGTGGATAGACAATGGAAATTTAGACCATTTTAAATATGAAATCCTGACCAATGATATTTCACACATGCAGAGGTAGACTCTAGGATGACCGTGAAATATAGTGCTCTGACTATATATAATTGTTAAAACTTACAACAGTGCTTCAATCTACAGAGTTTCAGAATTTCCAGAATTACAACAGCATGTGAAGGCATAATCATTTTCTCCATATTCATCAACTGTTTATGGTTTTTCCTTCTATGCAATGACAGCACTATCAACAGTCAACATGGGAATTCTGCAAAAATGTGTTTTTTGATTGCTTCATATAGAGCAGCTGGTTTAGAACAGCTGTTCTCACAAACTATAGCAAACTCAGCAAGAGAGATGATGATGAAAATGTCTTGATATCTTTAATGCATCCACACAGTATACATACCATAACAGAAACGATCTATGTTATTACTGAAACACTAATTCATCTGTCAAAGTAAACATGAACTAACGAGCCGTACACAGGGACTATATATATATATTAAATAATATATAAGACCATATCTTAACTTATTTATTAGAATGTATTTATTTGTTTAACAGTTAATGTTAGAAATCAGAAAGCTTTTGATAAAGTGTTGCCAACAGTACTTAGTAGAAAGAGGTAGTTATTGTATAACATAAGACTAGTATTATAGCTGTTGTCATTGTGTTTTCTATTTTCTAAGTATGTCATTGTTAGAACTCACATTAAATACTATTACGTTAATCTTTACAAGATAGTATCACTGTATATTTGTTTCAATCCAGTCCTCCTGAAATGCTACTACGACTCAAATTTTAACCCTAAAATAACCTGCAAAGCAATAATTGTGACAATGCACTCTCATAAACCCACATGCTTTGAAATCTTAATTATAGATAGCTCTAATGAAGTTTGCGGTAAACCTTAAAAAGGATAAATTCTTCTTTAATTTCTCGATCACACATGGTAATCCAGCTTTAGGTTGTGCATCATTTCCACTGGTCTAAAGTAAGGTTGGCACCAAAACTAATACATATCTCCAAAACTAGTCCCATTTATGTGTAACACAGGCAATCAACAGCTACCCTATCACACTTTTTTTGGTCCTGTTTAATTACCTGTGCCACAGAAGTTCAGTCTGTGGGTGTGTTTGTTTGTCTGTCCGTCCATATGTGTACAGGATAACATGAAAAGTTATAAATGGATTTTTGAACTAAACCATGTGTGAGTTTTATCTAAACCATGTGTGAGTTTTATCTAAAGATGTAAATGAATATGGGGCAAAATTTGCTGCTTTCGCAGCGGTTGTCCCTGCTTAGAGTGATTTTCTAGTTTTACATACAGTAAAACAACTACATATCACAGTTGTTGACAGGATGGACCCTGTCCTGAATGCTTAATTTTTCCTCTGTTTCTTTTTTTAATTTTTTTATTTTAACTTTGTACAGTTTTCATAGTTCTATTTATTTTGCACTCACTCTATAATACTAAAACTCATCCAAATAATTTTATATTCAATTTTTCAATTAAATTTTCAATTCAGTTTATTTATATGGCGCCAAATTCACAACACATGTCATCTCAATGCACTTTTACAGTTCAAACCAGATCATACAATCAAATTGATTCAAAGTTTTCTATCTACCAGAAAACAAGTTGACTGGAAATTCGACTTAAGCATTGATTTCCAAGTACAATTCTCTCACACTAAGCATGCTTGTAGCGACCCGTGAGAGGAAAAACTCCCTTTAACAGGAAGAAAACCTCCAGAAGAGCCAGGCTCAGTGTGAAGCGGCTATCTGATGAGGTCTAATTGGGGTTCAAGATGAGACAGAAGCAGAATGCAAAAGCAGCTGTAAAGGCGGCCCCGTCCGGTGTTTACACACAGCCAGGCAGACAAGCTCGAGCCAGCTCCCATGTGTCAGAGGATGAAGAGAGAGCACATCCAGCTAGTCACGCGTCAGAGAAACTGGATTACACTGGAAAGCAAGCTGACCCTCCACCAGTCCTATAAACAAAGGGTGTTGATGGGAAACAGCACAGCTGATATCAGTTACCTCTCCAGGGATGGAGTCGCACAGCCAAACAGGAACAGGCGAGGCAAAGCTACTCTGAGGAAAAGCAGAGAGCAGAACATTAGAGATTGAACTAACAGATTCTGCAGAATAGGAGAATAGAGAGAGAATGTATGTTTGCATACAACTTTGATTTACAAAAATAAATATGAAAAATGGAAAATAGAGCATGGTACAGTACATGAAAGGGCATGGTGGGAACATTCAAGATACTTATATTTGTAACCATGTGTAATTTCAAAATGTCAGTAATAGCAAAAAGAAACATGAATATACATTAAATATAGTGATGTAAATGCATACGAGTGCACAATGTGTATAAACTAATGCATGCTTCAGTAGTCTAAACAGCAAAATATCAGAACTTCTATATAAGAGATATTGCAAATTTTAACTAGGGCTGGTTCTAGACCCAGTTCTTAGTAAGGTCTATAAAAGATCTCATGTTTTTCCATTACCCATTTCCATTAAGAGTCGTGTCAGAACCATGCCATTATATTACAATAAATTTATCCTACTGTAATTTTTGTATAGCTGTCATATAATTAAAGTGGACTGAGACAATTTAGTGTTATGAGTTATATATTTTTTTTACCCCAGTACCGCTGCAAATGGATGCTCTAAGAAAATGGATTACCACGTTCCTTTATTAATACTGCTTTAAACAACAGGCAGTGCCTGTAAATGCTTCTTAATCCTTCCATTTCCATCCAATTTAAGCCCGTTTTGTGGTTGCCATGACCTGGATGACTGAGAATTTACACAGGCATGAAAAATAGAGTTAAACAATTTTGGAGCACAGTTTTTAAGCAGCACCTCTTGAAAAAGGCTGGTATTAAAAAAGAATGAATAAAGAAATAAATACATAAATAAAACTGCATGAAAAAAAAGAATTAGATATGTTTGATTCCAAAAATAATTATTGAATGTTTTTATCCTAAATTTATCTGGATTTAAACTTAATTAAAATGATTGTAAGGTTTGAGCCGTAAAATGCCAGAACAAGGACCCACATTTGATCCAGACACAATACAGAATTCAACTAAATTCCATTTATTTATATAGCATCAATTCACAAAATGTCATCTCAAAGCACTTTATAGGGACAATTCAACCTGATCATACAGTCAGATTGGTTAAATTTTTTCTAAGGAACACTAGCTGATTGCATCGACTTATTGACTCAACAGCAATCCCTCACACCAAGCATGTTTGCATCAACAGTGGAGAAGAAAAACGTCCTTTTAATAAGATAAAACCTTCAGCAGAACCAGGCTCAGTGTGAGCGGCCATCTGCTGAGGCCGACTGGGGTTTAAGGAGACAGAAGCAGACATAGAGAAAGAAGAAAACATACAAGAGAACAGTCAACTAGCTCCACAGGTAGCCCTGTCCAGGAAACACAGCCAGACAGATGAGCTCAAAACCGGCTTCCATGTCAGAAGATGAAAGAGAGCACATACACTTAGTAACAGTAAGAGGAACAGGACTACACAGAAAAAAGGCCAAGCTTCAACATCTACTGTATAAACAAAGGTGTAGATGGCAGCAGCACAGATATTACTTGTTTTTCGAGTGTCACAGCAGAACAGGAACAGATCAGATGAAGCTTCACTATGATGATAAAAATCAGAAGGAGCACAAAATAAGAGGTTATACTAACAAAATACTGCAGAATGGGCAAACAGAGATGGAATAAAGCAAAATTATGAAAAGTGGTCCTTACTGTATGTCACTCCAGCAGTCTAAGACTATAGCAGCATAACTATAAGATAGCTCAAGGAACATCCTGAGCCACTCTATAAGCTTTACCAAAAACGTAACTTTTAAGGCTAGCCCTAAAAGTAGACAGGGTGTCTTAACCTCGTGAGACCATCCTGATCTAGCGAGCTTTCAAGGTTTCACTCGCATGGAATCAGTCTGGAGACTACTCCGTTAAAGAAAATTTTGAGCCGTTCACCAAGCGAGCGTCCAATCAGCGTTGGCTTTGAGGGTTGAGGTGTGGCGCAGCGAGAGAGTCTCAGTTCAGTCTAAAAGAACATGGCTGACTTGAGCCGATGAAGCTAGCTTTAGTGTGGCTATCGAGCAAGTTTTATCGGAATTAGCAAGTTTTTCTTCACTGAAAGAAGAGCAAAAACACTGCTCTGAAGGCTTTTCTCACAGGAAAAGATGTTTTTGCTCTTCTTCCGACTGCTTTCGGCAGAGTTTGATCCTATCAATTTGCTCCTCTTAGTAAATTAAGCTCTGTTAGTACGTCATAATAGCTTAGTTGATCTGATTGGTTTATTTGGCCCGTATATATATCACCAACATAGGCCAATCAATGGCTAACCTGCATATTTTGCCCCTTCCAAAATTACTTCAGCGGAGGAAGTTTTCCAGATGGGTATATAGGGAACAAATCCATCGGCTAGTCGGAGTTAAGGAGTGTCTGCCTCGCGGACTAAAACTGGTATTTGGTTCCACAGGAGGAGCCTGATAACTAAAAGATCTGCCTCCCCATTCTATTTTTAGTAAGGAATTCAAAAAAACCACTACTAAACCTGCAGATTGAGGCGAAGTGCTTTGATAGGGATATCATAGCCAATCATATACTGATATGATGAAGATTTGGTCACTTAAGGCTTTATATGTGAGAAGGAGGGATTTTTAAATTTCCATTCTGATAGTAAAAGAATTGCAATACTCCGGCCTTGAAGTAAAAATGCATCGCCCTAGTTCTCCCAGCATCAGTCCTGGACAGGATATTTCCAATTTTTTGCAATATTCCAGAGATGGAAGAAGAACATTCTAGAAACTTATCTTATACGGGGTTTAAATGAAAGGTCCTGATAAAAAAACACCAAAATTGTTTATTATCTTAGGTCAGTTTAATGCCATCTAAATGAAGTGACTGAATAATCAGCTTCTTTTTCAAAGCCTCTGGTCCAAAGACAATAATTTCAGTTTTTTCTGCATTCAGAATCAGCAAGTTAAGAGTCATCCAGGTTTTTATGAAGGGTATAAAGATTTATATTAAAAGTTCAGTAGATGCTGCTGATGCAGAGGAGACAGAAACCGTCTCCCGACAGAAACCGACAGTTTTAGAATTTTATTTTAAGCAATTCTTACCTAACGAGTTTTGCAAAAGCCAAACCTGAGAAGCATCTCAGGATAAAAGGACTATTTCACTCAATATAACAAAAAGTTTTTTCAGTACAGGATTTACAAATATACCTTTAATGAGCAATCACATCTGGGAGCAGAGAGTAAAGCCCTCTTCCACATTAAGCTTACACGTTTTTTCAGTCATACACATAAAAAAAGTTTCATGCAGCAGTCCTCACTTGGTGCGAGCAGGACTCAACCATGCATCACCTCTTATTTTGAAAAATACTCTCCCTGTATCTGACTGTGTGGCCCATATGCTTTTTATAGATGAATGCATTTTGCTCAGTCATTCATCACAAATAGACTCGATCCCTATATCTGATGGACAGTGAAGGGAAGCTGTCTGTCAAAATTCAGTGCAACAGAGTTGGTGGAAATTTCCACACTTACTGGATTCTATTTGTGATGGAATGTAGGGCGCTGAGACAGACATGTTCCTAAGTCATTTTTTGCAAGTCCAAGTCAGAGTCTCAAGTGCTTGAGAGCTCAAGTCCAAGTCAAGTCTCAAGTCTTGAGAGCTCAGAGTCAGAATCCAAGTCTCAGAGTCTTTGAGAGGCCTGCCGCAGAAAAGGATCGAAATTTCACTAATCACTTGATTCATTTAAAAAAGTTCAATAATTTTCAGCGCTTTTGCTTGTTTACTCCTTGTGTTTTCATCTCAGGTCACTTTGAGGCCGATTTATGGCTAGCGACCTTTAAGCTATTATATCTATGGAATTATCACATTACATCTTGAACTGCTAAATAGAAAAATACAATTAAAAAAGCACACCGCATAAAATTTTTTTCCAGATAAATTTTGCATTTTCTTACAGTATTTACCTGACATTTGTGGTTACAACTTTTTCTAGTTTTAGCGGTAAATGTCTGCTCTTTCTATTGAAAATGAGGACTGTGGAAAAAAAACAATCACAATCCTGCCGTCCACGTACTGTTGCGTCAGTGACGTCAGTGTGTTGCACAGGGAAAAATATGGTTTATGGTTTTCTTTCATTTTAATGTTAGAATTTTATGCTTTGCATGTTTGGAGAGGAAGATATGATTTGTTTTTCTTTGTATTTTTCTTCTTGAGCTTTGCATGTTTTGATGTTTCTTTTTATATGATTGTTTTCCTTTATTTTAGACTTTTGAATTTTCCTGCATGTTGGGTTGTTTTGGTTTGTTTTTCCCTTGTGACAATCCATGCGCACTGGACTGAAATAGTTGTCTGAGGAGGCGGAGTGCATTAATTGCGCTGCGTAATGCTGCGCTCGGGTGTGAGCAAGGGCTGATTAAAAGCCGACATAAAAGGAGTCTGAAGGAAAGGAGAAGGAGAACGGAATCTCTGCGGGTGACAGGCATATATCTTCCGACGGGGTTTTGGCGCGTGGATGCTGGCGTGCTCCCTTGCTTCTCTTTTTAGCTGGATCGGTCTGGAAAGGGGTTTGGCACGCCAGGGAGTGGAACAGTGCTGGAGGGGCCGCAGAGTCAGCTGTGGATCAGCCAGTGGGTGCTCAGGCTGATCACTCGCACCAGAAACAGCATAACAAGCGGAGCCCAACTTCCAGCCCTCTGATTTTTTAAGGAAAACTCTTGATTTTTAGGTTTTATCAGGAGAAGAAAAGGACTGTTTATTATGCCACTTTTGCTGTGGCTTTTTGTATAAATAAAACACTTGAACTTGAGTGCTTCACGGTTTGGGTCTTTGAGTTGTTTTTTTTTTTTTTTTTTACCTCTTCTGTGATAGCGGTTAAAGGCGAGGCGGCGATCAGTCAAGTTAGTAAAACAAAAAAACACTTTTAAGTGTTTTTACACTGGAATAAAATATTGTTCACAAGTCGGAAATCACGAGTCTCAGTCGAGTCTGAAGTCCTTAAAATGCAAGTCTAAGTCGAGTCTGAAGTCATTAATAATATGCGACTTAAAAGTGCGACTCGAGTACGAGTCACAAACTCGAGTCCCCATCTCTGCGCACAGATGAAGCCGTTTGTGTGAATGATGGGTAATGGGAACATCTAGATGACACGCAAGGATCAATTTAAAAGGTACAACAATTTATATTGTATTCTTTAATGCATAATTTTACATCTTCACAGATTTTTTGTTTAACTGGTTTCCCATATTTAGTTGTAAAACAAATGGTTTATGAAAAGATAGCATCCTGTCCCAACATTAACTCATACATACTGTCTGTCTGTCTGTCTAGAGAGAGAGATGATGAGTGTGTGTTTGTGTGTGCCTTCTAAACCACTGAGAGCTTTGAGACAATGACCCATGCATTTATAACAGCTAAAATGGTTTCTCTCATAGGGAACAAAGACGCCACGCTAATTAACAAGAAAATATGATCACAGCAGGGAGTGTTATGCTTTGGGCTCTTTTCAGATTAAGGATGTTACACACTAGAAATAACTGCAGCCTCTGCTTTATCACTGTTCACAGCGCAAGTCTGCCTAAGAAGTTGAGCCAGACAAAGCAAGATTGATTTATGCTACGACACACAACCAGAGAAGAACTGATCCATCAGACAGAAAAAGAATGAATATTATGATGGATGGATGGATGGATGGATGGATGGATGGATGGATGGATGGATGGATGGATGGATGGATGGATGGATGGATGGATGGCGGATGGATGGATGGATCCATCATCCCGTCCATCCGTCGTCGATCCATCACCATCCATCCATCCATCCATCACTAATCATCCCATCCATCCAGCCTGCCATTAATAAAAGTTTTCTCCAAGACCCTCATAGCACAATAGGTCATTAGAAACACAACCCATGAAACACAAGTTTAAATAAAATATTTCTAACAGAAGCGGCATCTAACTTAAAACTAAAATAAAAACTAAAATCACCAACAATCAACAAAGAGGCAGAAGAACTTGACTACAAATCAAAAGGGAAAGTAGTCTGATCATTGATATCATGTAGAAAATAGGGCTGCATGATTTGGGAAAACCATTAAGTGATGGAAAATGTCAGTAGAAATGAATAAAGGAAACTGTATAAAGATTTGAATTAGCCCTTACTGATAACATTCTTCATTTTCTTCACCACTACAGTACATAATGCCCCCACCACTTTTAGAAGCTTTGACTCTTAAAATATGACATCCTATTGTAATTGTGTGCAAGCAGCACATTAAGGTGGTAATGTAATGATAATACTGATTTCATACTTTGAAACCTATTAGGAATACTACAGTAGTAGCTATTTAACATTTTCCCACTTTCCTTTATGGGCCTTTGGGTTGGTCCCTTACAATTCCTTTTAAACATCAATCTTTTGCACTAAAATATTCTTTCTGTCATGATTTGTAGACATTAAGATCTAAAAGAGAAGCACCATTTCCTGCCGAGACCCTGTTACCTCGTCCCAAGTCGCACCATGCTCTTTTGAAGCCATTTTTAAAAATGTAGTGTTAAGAAGATTTCGATTACTGTTTACAGTTCTTCTTCTTGTGTTTTTTGGCGGTTGGAAAGCAACTTAATGATGTGCATTACTGCCAGCTGCTGGAAGCTGACTTTAAATAGGAGATGATGCTGTCTGCTCATTCGCTCTTTATTATGTATACAACTGATGCAACCACTGAACTGCGCCCAGCCCTACTGTTGAACAAGTTTAGCATGGTTTGGTTGCATCTGGCATGGTCCGGTTCAGTTTGCTTGCCATTTACACTCAACAGTTATCTCGGTTACCATGCTTAGACCGCTCTCAGCACAGTTTCAAAAGGGTAGAGTAAATATGGCTATAATACCACCCTTGTCTGATTTATTCTTTCCTGAAGCTCCACTTTAATTGACATCCTAACCTTTAAATTACCAAAAATGTTTGACGATTTGGTTATCATTGTCACAATTTTATATTCCTCTTTTTAACCTTAACATTTACACCATAAGGATTATGATGGATTTTTTTTTTATAAGCAGCAGAGATATTAGCAAATCCATCAAAGGAATATTTTTAGTCCTTTCACAAAACAGAACTGATGTTTCTGAATGTCACAGACATTCAGTGATGAGACAGGTTTAGTAGAAAGACACTGAGGATTTCCTGTGATGGTGGTGAAAAGCTATGCCTATGGAGCAGATACATTATGCAACAACAGGTCTGAGGCACTAACCACTCTGATTTAATAGGCAGATTCCTGTCTCTCAGCCACTCTTTGATGGATCTTTATGTTTGCCTATGCACACTATGTGACACCCAACTGTATTTACTGGTTAATAAAATCAAAATGTCTTCATAAAAATCTGGTTAAGGAAATAGAAAGTAATCTACAAAGGCCATGGTGTGTAAAATTGGATTTTCCATAGGAGCCACAGAGAGGAACAGTTGTCGATAGAGGTGGATGAGCACTAGTGTGTTTATCATTTGCTTTTTAAATGCAAAATAAAAAATAAAAAAAGGAGCTGTTTATTAGGAATAATAGGTTATAGTTTGCCATGTGCTCGCATTGTTTGGACATCATGGTCACTGGGAAACCAGCAGTACAGTCTCACTTTGGTTTGTATCAGCTTTTTTCTAACTATATAAATAGTATGCATTAATTCTAAATGAACATGGCAGACTAGTAAATCTATCTAGAATAAGTGCGATTTTGTTCCGTACATTGCAGTTACATTATTGTCACTGACTCAATTCCCTCTTAAAACAAGCACTTCTCCAGAGATTTCTTAAATTAGATGTGTCTTATTTATCCATCCAACCATCCATCCATCCATTTTCTTAGACGATTGTCCCGAGTGGGGTCACGAGGGGTAATGGTGCCTATCTCCAGCAGTCAATGGGCGAGAGGCGGGGTACACCCTGGACAGGTCGCCAGTCCATCACAGGGCAATACAGAGACAAACAGGACAAACAACCATTCATGCACACATTCACACCTAAGGACAATTTAGAGATGCTGATTAACCTAACAGTCATGTTTCTGGACTGTGGGAAGAAGCCGATACACTGAGAGAACCCATGCATGCTCAGGAGAACATGCAAACTCCATGACCCTGAGGCGGGAATGGAACCCAGAACCTTGCTGCCTTGCACTGAGCAGTATGTTTCTTATTTATATGTATTTTATTGAATATAATGTTTTGTATGATCATTGGTGAAACTCGACTTTAGTGCCTTGTTTTTTAATGTTGTAGGAAAAGTTTAATCTCTCTACTATTATATATTAATTTATCCTATTTGCTCATAATGATGGATTTTCACTCAGTCTGTTTCTCTCAGGCCACACAATTCTCTGCAGGCTGGTATTTATAGACCAGACGTAGCTTCTTCCAATAACAAACTACATTTTTTTCTCGAGGGGATTCAGCACTGTGTTACTTTTTTAATATCAATTCCGAAGTGCTATTTGCTTCTGGCGCGTTTCTCATTGTTGTAAGAAAAGGGGAACAGCGGCTGTCCAAAACAGAGCAGAATGTTGTTCGTTATAATAACCTGACTCCGCCGAGATGGATTTTGCTCCCACATACAGCAAATCCATCTGGCTTGGAGTCAAGATGGCAGACTTATGTTTCAACTTATATAGAGGGAGGAACTAATTTGGAAGAAACCATTTTTAAAAGGATGTTTAGTTTCACAATAAGAAGAAAAGGAAAATTTGGTTTAAAACAAACAACTACTTAAGAAATATCTTTTTACCAATAAATACAGAAAACAAATATTTTAATTCGGATCCAAACAAAATCCTCAAACTCAAATATAGAAAACACACCATACATCAGGATCAACCTCCCCCTTTAATTATCCAATGGTACAGTCCTTTACACACCTAACCTGACTCCATCAGATGGATTTGCTCCTCATAGACATATCCATCTGGAAACCTTCCGCTGAAGTAATTTTTGGAAGGGGCTAAATACTGTTGGGTTAGCTGATTGGCCTATGTTGGTGATAGACGGGCCAAATAAACCAATCAGATCAACTTGAAGCATATGACGTGCCCCAACAGAGCGAGTTTTAATTTTGCTCTGCAAACACAAGCCACAAGCCAGGGCTACTCTGTCAGTCCGAAACCAGTGGGAGAAGAGCAAACATCCTTTTCCTCTGAGAAAAGCCTCCAGAGCAGTGTTTGTTTTCTTCAGTGTTCTGGATAAAATCCTTGCTTTCGATAGCCACGCTTAATGCTAGTTTCATCGGGCTGAAGCCGCCATGTTCCTTTAGACTGAACTGTCGCGTCTCGCTAAGCGTCACACCTCAACCCGCCTCAAAGCCAACGCTGATTGACGTTTGTTTGGTGAACGGCTCCAAATTTTTCTTTAACGAAAGTAGCCAGACTGATTTGCCAGAGTGAAACCGAAAGCTCAACGAGATCAGGATGGTCTCACGAGGCTAGTGCCATAAGGTCTTCATGATGAACTGTTCAACTCTTTGCAAAGATATGAATAAATGTGTCGACTGAGTGAAATCCATCGATCTCCGTTTATTTAACTAGGATGAATAGTTGAATACTTTTTTCCCCCAACAAAAAACAATGAATCTAATCTTCCTGCTTCTGAAAAAAATCTCTGAACTGTAAAGTTCTGGGAGCATTTCAGAGCTGTAAGACCAGGTCAGTTGATGGAGTTAGGAAGCTGTAAGGCACGACCATGGGAACAGATGAATCTGGAGTTGTACCAGTTTTGTGGCATGGTTAGAGGATCCAAAAAAACCTCCAAATTCTTTATGTTTTAAAACTAATCCCCTCTCTGTCTTACCTTTCCATAGTATGTGGTGCATAAAAATTTTTGTATAATTCATGTTTTACAAGTGAGTTATATGTATCATGTTAAATCTCTGCCAAACACTGTAAATATGTAAACACTTATTAGGTCACAGAAGAACTCATTTAAGTTTTCTATCTATATGTTTAGGACAAGTTTGCAGGTGAGCCTCGTAATGCAAACTGACTCAGTTATTTCGGAAAACTGTAAAATCTCAAAGTACCAGAATGAACGATGTTTTATATATGCATATTTTAAGCTAATGTCTTCCTGACCCTGTTGGAAGATCTGCAGGAGTCACATCAGCTGCTATCTTAATAAGGCTGAGATGAAGAGATAATTCTCACTCCTTACTGTCAGTGTCTGAGAAACAAGAATTAAGCTACAGGCTGAAAATCTTTTAGAACTTGACACTTGCATAACATATGAATTATATTAACGGGTCTTTTTATTCATAGAATATCTATATGCAATATGGCATTGACTAAGCCTTTTCCTGGTCACAAAGGCGGACTTGTTCAAATAATGAACTAATTGCAAAGTAATCTATTTCCTTTGAGCCAGGGCATTAGATCAAACATACTCCATTAAAGCGAAACCTCAATGAGACACATACCAATGTTCCTTTGCTAGACATAATCAGAATAATGCAGCAGTCTCAATCATGACAGAAATGATCATTTAGGACTTCAAAGGGTCAAGAGCAGAACTCTATATGACAGGAAAAAATGTCACGTTCCAGGCTAGAAATGGTAATTTTATTTTATTTTATTTTTTCCCTACTTGCTTCTATTCTGTTTTATCTTCCTGTATTTTAATCATGTAAAGCACTTTGCATTGTCTTTGTACTGAATTGTGCTATACAAATAAATTTGCCTTGCCTACTGAAGAGTTTTCAGTGCAAACTTTATCAAAGAAATTTCTTTCTGCTTAATCCGTGTCTAACCCCACAATCTAATGATAGGTTAGATAATATGTTTTCTCACATTTCTAATGGCTAGCTTATACATTTAAACCCAGTGATGCAATTTACAGTTTCAGAAAGGAAAAAACAAACAAAAAACAAACTAGGCCATATTGTTTTCTTAACATATTATGTCAATTTTTATTCCATTTTATCTGTGTGCGGTAATAAGCATACTGGTGCATATCTACTGCAGTTTTTAAATCAGTGACAGGCTAGAACCTGAAAAGAAAGCCACTCCATTAAACAATGTAACAGAGACACACTGGACAAACTAAACATACAGTTTAAAGAAATGAAGTAACATAATTACTTTTCGATTGTGGGGTGTGGGAAAAAATCTTTTCAGAGATGTATCAAGATTTTTGGCTGCTGATATAATATTGATCTTTCAGTTCCTAGTATTGATTTTGTTTAAAACAAAAACATAGAAACAAAGAAAAAAACATTTTTACCTAAAACAATGAGGGAAAATGGGCTACCTAGTGGTAGTGGAAGATGTGAACTGACTCAAACTCCAATTAAACCCTAGTAAATTTCTCCACTGTGAGATCAATAAAGTCAATTAATCAATCAATAAAAAAACAGCAACATGGATACCAAAACAAATACTCAATATCTACCGAAGAACATACGCAGCGCTTGCTTTTTTTATCTATACATTTGATTTCGATAGCTGGAAAATATATCACAACATATACTGATAATGCAATATAGTGATAATATCCCATTGTGAAACAAGTATTGTGATATGTATCGTATCACGACGCCCATGTCGATACTCACCACTAACTACGAGAGGCAGCCAGAGTACCTTAAAGAAATGGCCGGTCTGAAAGGGTTCAGAAACAACTTTGGTTTGGTGGCAAACTTTTTCTATATTTCAGTTTTATTTACGTAAAAAGAAACACACAAAACTAAAAAGAAGGATTAACTTACTTGACTTCTTAAGTAAAGCACAACCATCCATCTCCCAGTCAAATTTATCCAACCAATGATGCGCAAGCATCACAGCAGTGACCTCCTTGCTCGCCAAATTTTTAATCCACCTTCTACATTCTTGCTAGATGCCATTGTTTAGTTGACCATTTAAACTAACCAGGTTAACATGCACAGTTTAGTTTACTCCGTTGACTGGTTTTAAACCCGGTTATCACATTTCAGCCTTGTAATACCGGAATGGGAGTGTCCAAACTGTGTGCAGCAGTCCATATGTCATGGAGCAAAGAAAGAATTCGGCTAACATCTCAAGAAGGTTATTTATCTTGGCTAGCTGCTGCCCCAGGCAGAGAACAGCAAAGCACTTAATAGCCAACAAGTGACATCTTTTTTCAAATGATTCAACAGTCATCTAAAAACAGAACTGACCAATGGCCTGTAGCTATTGTTAGTGTCTAGCGTGACTTATGGCATCATGTCACTGCAGCCGCACAGGGGCAAAAACGGGCTCAGCATAAATTAAAGTCTCTCAAAATAACCATGAGCCCAGTGAAAGAGAAAAATAACACAAAAGGAGAGCTTAGTTTGGCTCTACGATGAGGATTCCGGTGATAAACCAAAAAGATGTTGCCGTTCAAGTTTTAAATACTGAAATTATAATCAAAAAGTTGTGTAAATAGTTGAATTAATTGATTCTACTGTAAACTAAAGATACACAAATTGTTTTAATGTGCTTATTCAGCTTTGAATTACACTTTAATTCGAAAAGTGTGCCTCTATGATGTGTTATGTATCCCTGGCTGACCATTTTTTTATACTTTATTAATCACTTTCCAGTTTATATGCATTTTGATATCATACATACTGTATGGTAAAATATCAAGCAGTTGGTATGCTGCCTGCCGATACAAGCTGTTAATGGCAGAGGGAGTGGTCTGTGACCAATTTAATAAGCAGCTCAAAAAACTCATTCAATACCCTTTTATTTCAGTGTTATAGCCGCCTATATATATATATATATATATATATATATATATATATATACATATATATATCAACAGAAAATATAATATAAATTTTAAAGAAAAAAAATAATACATGGTTTTGTCATTTTCAACAAAATAAAGTTTGAAGACCATGCTGTACAGTATGAAATATTTCTATTCAGCCCCCCTGAGCAAGTATTTGTAAACCATCTTACTCTACAAAAACCGCCTCAAGTCTTTCTAAATATTAGTTATAAGTTTAAACTTCCCTGCAGAGGAAAAGCAACATTGCACCAAGATGTTATCGCAACACTTTTCAGGTTAATATCTGTTTAAATTTGGGAAAAACCAAAAACAGCTTTGTGTTTATCAAAGATCCCAACAGAATACCATTAAGCTTGTGTTCAAATGAGAGAGAAATGGGGAAATAAAAAAATAAGGCTAGGTTTTTAAGAAAATAAAATAATAAATAAAAAACAACTTTTTACATAACTATATTAAAAGGGGTTTCATTAAAATAAATGTATTGCTGTTTTCATAGCCCATATTTTCAATTTGTTTAAATATTAGATAACAAAGATGGCTTTCTTTTTTCTGACTGTTGGGAATAATTTTGCATAGAATGATTCCTTAGAAACTGTTTATTAGAAACTGAAGACTATTAAGGACAACTCTGGACAGCCTGTTCATCAGATTGTGATAGAATATATATATATATATATATATATATATATATATATATAT